>PVJI01019420.1:0-30999 GCA_004026765.1 Micronycteris hirsuta | reverse complement strand
AAAGCAGAGACGGGGATTGGACTATAATTGCACTTTTGTTACTGTCAGAGGCCAGGGGTCTGAGAAGGTGGCGGGTTCAAACCCCAACATCCACCTTCCCTTGAGCTCCCAGAGGCAAATGGACATCAGGAAAGGCGGGGTTTGGGAGGGAAATTCCTGGTGGAATGCGGACCTGCTGTTTCTCTTGGGCAGAGGGGCAGGGGGACTGACGGGAGGCTGCAGCCACTTCCCCAGCTCGCCCCCTTCGTTCAGTGTCATCTCCCCGTGTGCACCGGCACCCCTCTCTCCTCCCGACACCTGTGGGTCACGGCCAGGGAGGCTCAGTGCCCTCTGGTCAGGGAGGAGAGGCGTGAACCGTTCGCTCTCCAGTGTCCTTGGTCAGGGGAGGTGAGGCCTTGCGGTCACCAGCGGGCCCTGAGCTGCTCAAATGGTTTGGCCTTGTTTCCTGTTCTTGTCTCAGTTTCCCCGTTCCACTCGGCCAGGAATTGTCCCAGCTCCCCCCGCTCCTGTCTCAGAGTCCGTTTCCTGAAGCCCAGTTCTTAGGTTGTTACATCGCCTGCGTGGTAACTTGCCTGAAAAAAATTCCTCGGGGCTGTGAGTGTAATTTAGGTGTGTTCTTAATCTAACATGTATTTCTCTGACGTCCCAGGCCTCTTCACCGATAGAAGTCACCTTCTCTCCCTTTAAAGGATGGAAGGAAAGTGTCTCCATTTTCTCATTTCTTTTTAGAGAACTCGGTACATTTGAAAGTATTAACTGTGTGCCTGAAATGCCCCTTGGCTGGGCAATGGGAGTTGCAAAGAGAGACCAGCTGTCCTTCGCATCCGGGCTCTGCAATGCCACAGGAACGAGGCCTGCGTTCGTATTCAAGACGGCTGGGGCAGCCGAGCTGCCAGAGAAAAGCTGAGCGATGCCACGGCCGCCTGGACAAGAGGAGCGTGGAGCTCACACAGGGTCCCGGGCGTGGGGGGATGGGGCTGCGGGAAGGTAGGGAGGGGAAATGCCCACGTGGACAGGCTGTGCTCTGCCCTGTGGTCTCTCCCTCTGCTCCAGTCTGTGTTCCTATTGGCTGTCTCACTCTGGACACTCCGGGACACTCTGGACACTCCGGGACACTCTGGACACGTCCTCTACCGAAAGTGCATTCCTCTCGGGCCTTCCCGACCCCTCCTGCGGAGCCTCTGCCACCCCTGGCCAGGGGACTTCAGCCCTTCCTGTCACTTTCTAAGGTCCCCCCCCTCAAAAGCAGGACCTGCATCAGGCAAACGAAGCCTGAGGAGGAAGCCAGGGTCAAAAATCAGCCTTCCTTCCCCCCGGGGGCTTTCAAACACCCGAGCAAAGCAACGTTCTCCCCGTGGAACCCTAGCAGCTTTGGTTTCCAGTTTGAAGTCAGACGGCCCCTGTTACGCAATTTGTTCCCACTCATGTTCCCACGTCGCGCTGGAATGCGCCTCTTGAGCAACTGCCTCTTCTACAAACACACGCAGGACATCTTTCAACCAATATCCCTTTTCCCTGCATGTGGCCGGGCAAATTGGCCAAGGGGATTTGGAACTGGTAGACTGAATCTTCGTTAATGCCACTGGAGTTTAAAGAGACTAGATGGTTGTGTCCCTTCCGTTTCCTAGAATTGGGATCTACGTTCAGTCTGACTTCACAGAACTGGCTGGACACATGGCCCAGAGCAGGGCAGGCAGGGCTTTTCTTAAAACCCATTGGCTCCCCCCAGTGGCACATTCCATCTCAAAATCCTAAATCCAACAGCATCCAGTTCAGAACTCTTGCTTCTTTCAAATTGGAGACCTACTTTCCAATCATTAAAACTATCTGTTGAAAAAAAAACAAAAACAAAAACTATCTGTTGGTTTTATTACCTTTTAAGATGACGATGCAAGTTCTCTCCTGTTTGCCTCTGGTCTGTGGAGCTCTGACGATGTTTCTTTGCCGCCTGCCCCCAGGAGAGCCAGACGTAGGTGCCCCGGTGCTGCTGATGGTTCTCAGAACATCCCCACGGGAAGGGGCCCTTGGCCTTGATGCTCAAGCCAGGGGGGCAGCTTGGAAAAACAGGTGGATGCTTTGACACCAAGCCCAGCTCCCCCGTCTTCCTCCTACACACGCAGCTTCGAGAAGGCCACGATCCGTACCTCGCGCGGTAGCGGATGGGCTCAGCTCGTTCGTTTCCTCTGAAATGTCAGTGGTCACGTTCTTGGTGGGATGGATGACCCACTTTGGTCATTATTTTTCAAGCCTCAGTTTGAACATAAAATCTTTGCAGTATTCTAAGCAGATGGATCAGGAGCTTCCCATAGGGGTCAAAGCCTTCCTGACCTCCTCACGTGCGCACAGCAGTGGGAGTGAGGGGCTGGGAGGAGTTGCAGGAGTTGGAGGCGGGGAGAGAGAGACAGAGAGAGCAAATTTCAGGTTTTGGGGGACACACAAGTGAGAGAGTTCCTGGATTCTCATCTCCCTCTTGGGGGCCGTGTGCTCTGGCCGCACAAGGCTGTTTCCATGAAGTTAACCGGCTGGGGGACGGCAAGGGCTCCTCAGGAAGGAAGAAGCCTCACGCTGCATGCTTTCATTTAAATTAGCCCACGGAGCACGTCGGGGAAGGATTGAGACCCCAGATCCTCGGGATTTAGGCTCATGACTCACACCCGCCACTGGAGGGCGCCCGCGTGCAACGCTCCGCGCCCGCAGGTGCGGCTCCCATCCAGGCAGGTGTGGCAGGATTCCTCTCGCTGGGCACCGCGGCCCTGGGACTGGACCATCTTTGCGGAGAGGGGGCTGCCCTGTGCCCCGCAGCATTGCCGCATACCTGGCCTCCATCCACCACATGCCAGGAGGCTCTGCCCCCTGCCGTCAGCCAGTCATGACAGAAACTATCCCCAGACATTGCCAAGTGTCCCCTGGAGCCAGAGTCACCCTCCATGGACCGTCTTTGTGGATTGAACGTCGGTCTCGGCACCAGCCAGTCCGTTGTTCTCAGGCTCAAACCCCCAAACGTTTGTTTAGCTCCGGGTCGTAGACAAACGCATTAAAAAAACACTGAAGTCTCTCCCGCCGACATCTGCCAGGGTTAACAACCCGCAGACACAGGGCTCCCAGGCTGAGGTGACGCCCTTCGCTTTGGTGAGCGTTCCCGCTGCGTTCCCCACGAGATGGGACCCCTGTCCTCTCGGCGCCTCGCTTAGGACGCCTACCGGTCCCCTCCCTGGTGGTCAGTTGCCACCAGTACATTCGGTGAACAAATACCCTGTGACGGCAGAAAGCACGTGGCTTTTTCTCCTTCCTGCAGGGGGCGCCAGAGACGCAGGACCCTGAGCAGGTAGGCGGGAGAAGGGCCCTGGAAAGCTGGGGTGGGGAGTGGGGACGCTCTATTTTTCCTCCTTGAAAGTCTTCAGCGCTCTGGATCCCGAGAAGCCACGTGGCAGCGGGTCTCTTTCGGGTGCATTTTTTTTGGAGTCTCACCCAGTTGTGGGGGTGAAGGCAGGACTGAGTCACACGTGTCACTTGCATAAGGAGAGGCCAAACACAGCAGTTAATGGTTCTTTGGAAAGCAGAGTTCAACAATTTAAACTCAATTTTCAAGCTCTAAGATAGCTGAAAATAGTTTCCTGTGGCTTCTTGTGTTTCTGTAACCGGGGTCAGCAGAGGGCGGCTTTGTGTCAGAAGCACAAGTTCAGCAGAAATCGGTCTTCCTCTAATGAGGCCTGGTGCCGCTGGCCTGTGTCTGAGCCCCTGGGGGAGTTCAGGGGGTGGCGGTGGTGGCAATGTCTTATGTCCGGGGGACAAATAAATGACCATAAACTACCCTGGAGCTTGGGGACCTGGCACAGGCCTTCTGAGGGGATCCTGACTCTACACGGGCCTTGTGGGTGGGCTTGTGGGCACTGCGTACCACCCACAGCTAGCCGTGTGGTCCCCTCGTCACTTGGCGAGTGACTTTACACTGAAGCCAGGGGCTGGATGGGGCCTTGAATCTGGGTGAAGCTAAGCAGGAGACAGGCAGTCGGAGACAGAGGGGCCACCGGTGCTGGGGGGGATGACAAGAATTCCCATTGTGGCTGCAGACAAGAGCCACCATTGTCTGCTCTGTGGGACTGAAAAGCCTTTGTGAAGCTCATTTGTTCGGGCGTCAGGGAATGTCGAGCTGGCATGGGCCCCAGGGCCCAGCAGGCCAGCCTTCTCTTCCTCTTAAATGCAGGTCTCGGAAGGCAGATGGTGGCTTGACCCCCATAACTGCGTCGTTACGTGATTCTGCAACTGTCCACATTCCTTCCGTGCTAAGCTCTTCCCCGCTGACAGCGGAACAAGGCATGACAGCCAGGTGAGACACGGAGGTTTCTGAGGCCCGAGTCCTCATTCCGCCAGCGTCCAGGGCAGCCCCGTGTCTTCACTAACCCGTTGGCCACGGACTCTGTCCTGTCCCTCAGCAGAAGCAGTCCCCAAGGCCCCGGTTCTCCTTCCTCCTGGCTCTTACCCCGTCTCCACCGACCCAGAGTCCAGCTCGAACACCAGAAAGGCTTTGGTTCCCAGACCGATTGGACTTGGCGTTTGCTCTACTGAAGGCCCTTTCAGTGGGGTCTGTCCTCGCAAGCAAGCCAGCGCGGCAGGGTAAATGTTTTCGAGTGGAATAGATCTCTGCATCCCTCCACTCCCAGCTGTTTCCTTTCCCCTGGTCTTGGCGTGTCTGAACGGTAGTCTTCAGGGAAGGGGCACCTCATCACAGGAATAGTCCAAAATGCTGCCTGGCATCACGGGCCCGGCCCATGTAAAACATCCCTGTGGAGGCAGGTGCTGCAGCATGTCCGTTTTCCAGGTGATAAAACCGAGGCACAAAGGTTAAGGGGCCTGCCTTGCTGAGCGGTGGAGCTGGGATTTGAATCTCTCGTTGCTTACCCAGCTGGGGGTTGTAGAATCCGAAAGAAGAGCTCCTCGGCTACAGCACTGCTCCCTCCCTTCTCTGCAGGTGGGCTCTCCGACCTCGAGGGGAAGGCTCTAAGAGCAAAGATTCCTGCGGTCTGACGGCCCCCACTCTGGCCCCCTGCTGTCCAAGCCCCTTGCTGCCCAGTTTGCAACAGCTTCTCAGCTTCCAGACATGGCTTGTCCTTTTGAATAGAATCTCTGGCAAAGCGTTTACCAGTCGAGGACGAGCAGAAAACATTCGCGCTTCCCCACTTGGAGAAGAGTTCCCCTTTTCTACTCAGAGCCGAGACCTTGAAATAGCCCCGTGGTGTGGGAGGCAGAGCCTCCTCTGGCCTGGACTGAAGACTCCGCGGGGCTCCAGGCTGCGGGGCTGTCAGGGCGGCAGACGCTGGGAGGGTCCCGCAGGGCAACAAGGGGCCTCGTGGGGGCTGGAGGAGTTGGTTTGGCGCATCACTCTGCTCCCCCCGAAGAGGCCCTGTCCTCTGAGAGAGGCCAAGTCCTTGACCGGCCCTACATCGGCCCCAACCCCCTTGCTAGGATTCAGACACTTCGTCTCTGCTGCAAACACTAACGGGGCTTCCTTTTCCCCCCCCCCCCCCCCCCCCGCTCCCTAATTTCCTTCCTTCCTCCTTCCCTCCCTCCCTCCCTTCCTTCCTTCTTTCCTTCCTTCCTTCCTTCCTTCAGTTGACTTCCTGGGAAACTGGAAGCATCCTGAGATATTCTTTTAAAGACGGCTTTTTCTGTGGCCTCTGAGAGTCTGCCTCGCTTTCTCACAGGGACTCGCTTTCTCACAGGGACTCCCGCTCAGGTCACAGCCGTCAAAGAAATCGGCTCCCAGGGAAGTGTCTTTAAACCAGGCTGGGTGCAGGGAGACCCCGACAGCTGCTGGACTCCTGGATCGGCCCCTCGTGTGGCGAGAACAGATCCTGGGCTACGTCTCAGATTTGCAAGACGGAGAACTTTCCTTTTCAACACTCACACTCATGACCCCGTGTCCTATTGGGCCGAGCAGCTGAGACTCCACCTCAGTCCACCCAGTGCCCGCCCCCCACCTCCCCCCACCCAGCAGGCTTCAAGGAGAAGGGTTTCCCAATTGGAAACAGGGTGGTCTGGCTGGAGTGCTGGTATTGGTGGAGCCTGTAGAAGGGCCCTGTCCCCTGGAAGCTGCCTGCTCCCCACCTCTAGATTTGTGGGCCCCAGGAAGACTGTGCAGCCTGGGAGAGAAAGCGCCTGGGCGGTGAGTGTTGGCGGCCCGGGCCTTGCGCAGCCTGGTGGACGGCGCCTGCTTTGGGGGAGACATGGGAGAGACAGGAAGGGAAGGCTGGCAGGGACGGGCAGGGCCATTCAGGAGGGAATGAGGCTGTGTCTCTGGGGCCTGCACCACCGACATCCCAGGACCACGTGGGGGGAGGGGTGTCCCAGTGGATGCCTGCTCAGGATGCCTGCACCGGGCAGGCAACGGCTACACCCCTTCCCCCTTCCCCCGGGGCTGTGGCACTACACCAGTCCCATGAAACTTTAACACACCTCGGGAAGGGAGATGCAGGTGGATAAAACCTCGATGCACTGAGGTACTGTTCTGCACCCGCAGCAAAGTGGGAAGTTAAATCAAGCTGTGCTTTGGAAGAATATAGAAAATCACCACTCATGTGCACCTGTGTGTGTGAAGCGAGGGTTGTGCACTGGCTTTACTACAGTGAGGGTTTATTTTCAAAAGGAAAGCTAGAAGCATCTGGTGGAAACGGAAATCAGGGAACGTGTCTGGACTTCACGGGAGTGAGAACGCCGGCAGGCAGGCAGCTCTCAGCCGCGGCTCTGCCTGTCCCTTCTAGTCGACGACACGGTGCCCGTCTCCTCTCTGTGAAAACAAGGCAGAGGCCGGGGGCTCTCTCCCCTGGCTGGTGGGCCCGTTCCGCCACATTTGGGGTGAGCCCTGGCTGCTGAGTCAGTGTGGCTTGGTGGGT
The DNA here is from genome assembly GCA_004026765.1 of Micronycteris hirsuta. Lineage (NCBI taxonomy): Eukaryota > Metazoa > Chordata > Mammalia > Chiroptera > Phyllostomidae > Micronycteris > Micronycteris hirsuta. Next base: position 24,109 of record PVJI01019420.1, on the reverse strand, counting down.
AAGGAGTCACCGGGCACAACTTGCCGGTCCCGTGACGGCTGCAGCCGCGTTGCGTTCTGATGCCTCTGGGATGAAAGTTTTGAGAAGAAATCGGCTTCAACGTTCTTATTCCCCAGAGTCAGGGTTCCACCAGGAGCCCATCCTGGTCCGACCTTGAAGGGTCAGGGCGTGGGGAGTCACATAAATCAGACACGGCGGCTCCAGCTGGTGGTGCCCCCCGGGGTGCACGGCTGGGCAGTCCCAGAGGGAGTCTGGGCCGGTTTCTAACCGACTTTGCTAAAACCGCGGCTGCTTGTGTCTCGACGGGTCTCGCGCCCCCTCGCCTCCGCGACCTCCGTGGAAGCGGGGTCTCTGGTTCTTCTCACGCACACCGTGTCGTCTCCATGTGCCTTTGGCACTTGAGGGAGTTCCAGGAACTTCTGCTGAATGAAGGCGCGTCTCTCTAATCCTGCACCTTCCTCTCTCTACGTGCACCTCTGCTCCTATCACTTCATTTCTGAGTGAACGGAGTCCAGGTCAAACCGGGCAGTCATTCTTGCTGCTGGGTGAGTGGCAGCCAAGGTGTCTGGATTTGCATGTGACCCTCACGTGGGCGGTTTTCTGACCAGACACAGGGAAGGAACATCCCCTACGGTCACCACGTGCACAGCTGGGCCTTCCCCAGCGACCACGCCCCCAAGTTTCTCATCAGTGTAGAGCCGTCTCAATGCTGTGACATCTGCCGGAGACCATCCAGTCTCCGAAGCGTTTCAGTGGCAGATTAGCCCTGATTTAGGGGAGACGACCCGGGGGGCTCTGCAGGGAGGCCAGTCCTGGTCCCTCTCGGACACTCTGAGCGGTTTCTCTAAGTGAAAAGCTCCGTGTTTATTAGCAGTCACTGCCTGGGCCTGAGTTAACCTCTAGCATCTCAAGTTTCTCAGTGTGCCGACTGAAAACGCTCTGTCTAAGTGGCTGCCCTCCGTGCCGGGCGTGACGGATCTGAACCACGGACGCGTGAGCCTGCGGGGAGCTCGCAGAGCATTTCACGCAGCCCCTTCATTTCATTCATTCACGTACTTTTAACCCTCACCCGAAGGTGTATCTATTGATTTGAGAGAGAGAGAGAGAGACATGGATGTGAGAGAGAAGCATCGATTAGTTTCCATCCATACGTGCCCTGACCAGGGGTTGAACCCACCGCCTTCTGCTGCACAGGACGGTGCTTCGACCAGCCAGGCCACCCGGCCGGGGCAATGAGCCTTTTCGTCCCACAGGGGAGGAAACTGAAGCTGCTCTAGGGTGTGTGACTTGTCACCCGCCCAGAGGCAGGACTACTGCCCCCGACCGACCTGGTCCGGGTCCAGGGCCTTCAGCCCCAAGACAGCGAGACTGTGGGCGGCGGGGGACGCCGGTGACGACTTGCACGGGGTGGCGCTGGGGTTGTGATGGCACGTGTGTCCTCGGCTTAGTGCATGAGGAGCTGTCGTCAGTGGTGAGCCCGCCACGCTGGCTGGGGGAGCAGGTTTGCGCAGAGCATAGAAAATTGACCCCCTTTTGGCCGGTTCCCTTTTTAGCTGCTTGTCAGCCCAGCAGACGGCCCATTTCTTGCTCGCCAGCCAGACAACACTGACAAAGTGCCCTGCATTTTGCGGGGAGGGGAAAGGACACAGGACCTGTAAGACAGGGGAGTGAGGTGAGGTGGCCACCGCGAGGTTCTCGCGAGGGGCCTGGGGACCCCCAGCCAGGCTGCCGAAGCTGCTCTGAAACCCTGTCCCACTTTAGTCTGAAGCTGAAGGGCCCAGAGAGGAGGGAAGGGTTGTGTGAGGTGAGGCCAGAACCATCGTGGACCTCGAGGGGGTCTCTCTGCTTCCTTGGCGCTTGGCTTCACGCTAGGACCTGAAAAAAGTCTTCATTCACCCTCACAGCAACTACGGGAGGTGGGAGTGGGACCGGGGCAGGCAGAGGGCCTTGTCCTCGGGCCCTCTGGGAGGACTGGCACAAAGCCAGGGGTCCCATTTTTAACGCTGCCATGGCTGCTTCTAGATCAGGAGGTCTCGGCAGCTCCTTCCCACCCCAGCCCTGGGTGATTTCGTGGTATATACTAAGGGTGGGGAAGAGGGCCCCCCCCCGCGGCCACCCGCATGGGCGAGGTTGCTGACGGGGACAGAAAAGGGCTCCGTCCCATGGAGACTGTTCAGACCCCTCTGTGGAACCGTTCCACCCTGTAGCGGGGACGCCAGGGTAGCTCCCCACCAAGTTCACTCATTCTTGGGGCCTTGGGCACACACGGGCGGCTGTACATGGGCCCAGGCACGTTCCTGGACCCAGAGCCTCCCTGGTGGGAGAAAGCCAACAGCACGTCGGTACTCGTGAGGGCCACAGGAATGGGAACTGGGGACAGACGGCGTCCACTGTCACTCAGCTGGACGCTGCCCCTCCTGTCAGGCCACGGGAATCTGAGGCCTGCAGAGCTGCAGGGGAGCTGATGGGATGCAGAGCATGCTGGGATTACAGGTGGAGAAAGCTCTTCTGCTCATCAGTGATGGAACCAACCTGGGCTTGCTGAGGTTTAAGGGGACCTCGCTGACGCATGGCACCAAACCCCAGAAAAGACAGGGTCGCCCCGGTCCCCAGCCCTGCTGAAAACCCTTCTGTCTGTTCTCCTGTTACGTATTAGTCTCTTTTAACTAGCGGGGACTGGGCCACCTGTGCTTGCTGTTCGGTGGACCAGACCCTCTTCCTTAGGAGCCGCCCAGAAATGGTTTAAACTGAAGCTGATTGGCTGGGCTGGGAGTCAAGTGCCCATCCCTTAGCCAATCACTGTGGCCTGGAAAGGTCAGGACAATTCACACCAGCTCCCATTCTCAACACGTGGAGGCCGCAGGATGGGGACAGGGAGCAGCCTCCCCGCCCCCCACTACCCCAGAGGTTGGAGAGGCTCCCCGGGGAGGGGGCCCCTGCTGGGCAGAGGGGACAACCTGCCCGAGGAAAGCAGATTACGGACCCTCTGCTGAGGAAAAAAGGTCAGGGCTGGATTCTGTGCTTAAAAAGCACTTATTACAGACCTGAACTAGCTCAGGAAAGGAGGGGCGAATGAAGTCACCTTTAACTTTACCAGGAACGAAAAATGTAGCTCCTGCCATCGATCGCCTTTTCAGGACTTGCCCTGGCATTTTGTCAAGCAGCGACGTTGCTGAGAACCCAGTGGCGGGGACGCAGCCACGGCCCGGGAAGCTGGCGGAGAAAGTCCCGGCCCTGCGGACGGGCAGCACGGGGCCAGGCCCTGCTCCGACCGTTTCCTGCGACCTCGACCCCCCGGGAGGCCCTGCCTCTCCGTGACCACGTGCCCAAAGGGGGCGGCGTTCCCGCGCAGGCGTCTGACTGGCACTTGCTCCGAAAGTTCAGCGACTTTAGGTGAGGGACCATCTTTCCAAACAGATGAACTGAAGCCCGTATCCGAGGACCAGTTCGCTTCCCCCGCCCCCGTTCGCGTCCGTCCATCGCTCGCTCGCCGGCGCCCGCGCCCCAGGCCCGCACCGTGGAGTGGACGCGGCGTGCGTGCGTCTCGGTTCCCACTCTGGCCAGGGCGAGCGTTAGGGTCCTGCCCCCTCCAGGATTTCCTCTCCCTCCGTTTGTCACCATCGCCTGCATCACAGATGTCGCAGGGCAAGGCGGGGACTTCCCGGGCTCTGTCCCCACCGCCCCCCACCCGCACCGTCGTCCCGGGGAGAAGGCTCGTCCCGCCCAGGGACCCCGGAGTGGGGCTGAGCGCGGACCCGGAGCCGCAGGGGCGCGCGGTGAAGGCCCTCGCGCCCAGCCCGGCCCCTCGCGGGTAGGGGGCGGTGCCCTGGCCAGGCTGCGTTCCCGCGGGCTGCGCAGGTAGCTGGCGGCGCTCGGGGAGCGCGCTGGCGCGGGGCCGCGGCGGCGGGGTGGGGAGGCTCGGGCTGCGGTGACCCCGACCTTGGCAACGGGGCTGGGCGGCCGGGGGCGGGGACCGCTCGGCCCGCGCCCGGGCTTCCGCGCCGCCGCGGAAACTACCAGCCCCGCCCCGCGCGCGGCCCGGGACCCCGGCAGCTCCGAGGCCCGGCTGCCACCCCCCAAGCGGTCGCAGAGCCCGGCCCCTGCCGCGCTCCGACCAGCGGATGGAGGGGCATCCCCGACCGCGCGGGGGGCTGTGCGCCCTCCCCGACCCTTTCCAGCTCCGCCGCGTCCCCAGGCCCCGCGGTCACGGGGGCGCACGTGACCGTCAGCGCCCCGGCCTTCATCTCAACCCTGAGCCCCTTCGGGCGCCCGCTCTGCTGCCCTAAGGCGCTCCGCGTGCGCGCTTCGGAGCCCCGGGCCCAGCTCGCGGGAAAGTGCTCTCCCTTCCACGCCGCCTCGCGGACGCCAGATCCTAATAAAATCGTAATTATCGAGCCGTTTCTCAGGATGGAGCCGGGCCACCGGGCCTTCTCGCGCCCCTCCCCTGGCTCTTTGAAATTTTATTCCGTTCAACGAAAGACTGCCTCCGAGACTTCGTTGAAGAACACATTCTCGGTCATTCGCAGACGCAAGGGCCTCGCGTCTGCAGGGCTGCGGTTCGATTCTCAATGCGAGGTCCTTCTGTTGGGGCTCCAGCGGTGCCGTTGCTGCCCGCAGGGCCCAAAGGTCGCGCCCGGGGCTCCGCAGTGACAGGCCTGCGGGGACTGGCGGCAGGAGTGGCCTCACCGCCCTCCTGGCTCCTCGGCCGGCCCCGCTCGGGTCCTGCTGTGTGCTGGCCCCTGGAGACCCTCCCCAGCCTCCCCCTCCCTCCCGGGCCTTCCTCTCCCTCCTGGGCCCTCCTCTCCTCTGCTCCTTCCTGCCCGCAGCCAGGTGGGTCGTGCCAGTCCCGAACTGGAGGTCGGGCTACTGGGAATGTGGCCCGGGGTGAGGCTCTGAGCGGGAAGGGAAGGCTGGGGTGCAGTGGGCACAGCCAGTGATCCGAATGGCCAGTGCAGGGTGATGAGAAGCCCGTGGCTTTGGAGTCAGAGGGACCTGGGCCTCAAATTGGTGCCTCGTGTGTCCACAGTGACCGGGCAGGTGGGTCCTGCAGCCCCACTGTGCGTCAGTGAAGCTCAGGTGCTGGTGCCTCAGGGAGGCGTGGACAGGACGCTGCTGCGCGGGGCCTCCCAGCAGCCCCCTCCAGGACCCTGGGGGACGGGGGTCTGCTCGGTTCCCTCCTTTTCTTCTCCACCGTCCTTCTTCTTCTGCGCAATGAACTTGGGTGTGGGGCGCAGCCAGTGGGCAAGCTGTCTCGTCCATTCAGGGCTCAGCCGTGGGCGGAGGAAGGAGAGCTGTCGGAGCAAGAATTCCGCAGCCGAGGCGGGACCCACGCCGCTCCTCACCCACACTCACGTCCAGACAGAGACTCACTCCGGAGTCTCACAGAAACGCCTTTGGAGCACTTCAAAGAATACTTCCTTGTGTGCGTTATCGGCCAGATGTGTGACCCGAATTTAGGTTCCTTCCTTATTTCTTTGGGCGGTTCAGGCTGTTGCTTTGACTCAAACTGTTTAAGACTCGGGTGGAAGCTGCTCTCTGTCCTGGGGGGACACGGGGTGGGGGACGCATCCTCGGCTGGCTGGCCAGTCTCACCCCAGCAGGAAGGCGCCTTGGCCTGGCGACAGAGTCTCGGGGGAGCATCCCAGTCGCATGTCCGTCCCCAGTGCCTCTCTCTTTGCAAGTCCAGTATCACACCGCGCCGCCGACCTTGGTCCGCGGGGACAGCGCGCACTTGGCACTGGCCCCAGGTGTCGGTGCTTCAGTCATTCTTCATTTTTCTCGTCCTTCCTTTGTGTTGACTGGTCCCTGCATGTTTGTGTGCATCTTCAACGTGTGGTTGGTCTGCAGGAGTTTTTAAAGCAACTGACGCTGTTCGTGAGGCTTTGGTTAGCGATGGTCAGATGAGGTCATCGTAAACCCAGTTACCCAGGCAGAGCCGCGGGCGGTGTGGCGCCGCATGGGGACAGAGAGTGAGGGCACCTGTCCCCCCTTCTGCCTGCAGAGCTGCTGCCCGTCCTCAGGGAGACCTGTGTGCCCAGCAGGTGAGACTCCCGCGCCGGGGGGGCAGGGGGCCGGTCACGCTGTGCAGCAGAGGCGAACACAGCCTCAGTTCCCATTTCATTTCACGTCGATGAAAGCGACTGAGAAAGCCCTGACGTTTCCTCCTGGCCCCACCGTGGCCCCTCAGGCTCCCGCTTCGGTCTGAAGCAAACCCCACTCTGGGCTCTCTGCTGGGGGGCGGGTAAGTGGGCCCCAGGGTGGCCTGCACAGCTGGTTCACGCGGGGAAGCCAAAAAGCACAGGTTTTTAAATGTAAGAACTCTTTTATTTAAACATTTGAATTTAATTTAGAGGCGTAGCTGTACAGGTACACGAAACACACACATAGCTCATCCCCTCTGCTCCTGGGCCCTTCCGGAGGCCACTGCTTCCCTCGGCGCTGCCCCAGCACGCAGCCCAGTCCCCGCCGGAGATGGGGGCTCAGAGACAGGAGCGGGTGGGCGGCAGAAGAAGGTGCCAGCCTCCCCCCCAAAAGCTCGCATACAAATTCCTGGAACAGGGACCGTGTCGCTTTGTGTGGCAAAAGAGCTGTGGCAGGTGCGGTTGCGATAAGGGCTTTGAGAGGCAGGAAGTCCCAGAGGGGGTCCGGTCCGAGCACGTGGGTGCGATGTGAGCGCCGGCTGGGCCGCGGCCCAGCAAAGTGCGCAGCCCCTCGAAGCCGGAAGGCGAAGGGCTCGTTCTCTCCGGAGCCCCCCTAGGGCACGAAGCCTCGCGCACTCCTTCCCGTCAGCGCCGCGAGACCCAGCGTGCACTTACTAACTCCCAGAACTCTGTGACAGCAAACTGCGTCACTGCCAGCCACTCTCTCGGAGGCAATTTGTTGCAGCAGCAATGGGAAGCTCACCCAGGAGTTTCTGTCGCGGTGAGACTGGTAGCACCAGGGCCACGCAGCTCCGTGACTCCGCTGGACAGGAGACGGCATGTGGGTCAGGGAGGAGTGAGGGGCCGGGAGCTTCCGGAAGGTCTGTCCCTCTGGGAGGGAGCCCGACTCCTGCACCCACCTGGAAGCCTGCAGCTGGGCCCGGGAAGCTCCCAGACCGCAGGGGCCAAGCACGAAGCAGGTGTCCCGTGTGGAGCATCCGGGACAGGACACTAGGTTCCAGGCTGAAGAAGGATCAGGACTGCCCATTCCAGACCGTGCTGCTCCCAGCTGAGTCTCCGTGCATGGCTCCCCCTGGAGTTGTGTGAGCAGGTCTGTAGGGCCACACGCAGGGGGCCTGGGGCAGGCCATGCCGAGGGGAGTCAGGGCAGGGCTGAGTGTCTGCGACCTGCGCGGTTGGCACGGCAGCTACTGTTTGGGAATGAATGCAAACAGCCCGGTGGGCCGTGTCCTGAAACGGCATGAGGTCGAGGGCTTCCAGCTGTCGCCTCTACCTGGAAACCCAAGCTTTGTTCGTCCTCACGGTTGCCCCGGGCTCACACCCGGTCCATCCCCACCCTCCCAGCAGGGTCAGCAACACGCTTAGCATGGCGGTCTGGTGCCAGAGGCCCCCTCTCCCCCTCTTCCCACCCCCCACCCCCCCACCCCCGCCTAGCGTCTGCCTGCTCCGCCGCTGGGGAGCCAATGTCTCTTCCCTCATTCACTGTGTCCCAATTTCAATATTAGGGACCCGGATTGTGTGCAATAGACTTCTAGAGCTGCCCCGTTGGGGCTGCTTTCAGTGGGCCAGGGGGCGGCCTCCCAGGCTGCCTCAGACGGGTGTGCTAAGTTGTGTCTTGCTCGCACGTTTTCTTTCTCAGAGCACCTGGGTAAAGCTGTATCTCAAAGCAGCTTTCAGGCCCAGTTCGATGAAACGCACCGTGTCTGTCCCAGAGCAAAGCGCCAGAGGTTCTTAAGGGTACATTTGTGGGGGGGCGGGGAGGGGAGCAAAACGTGGCGTTTCTTCCCTGGGACGCGAGGGAGAGCTGCTGTGTGACGTCACGAAGCTCCCTGCGGGCGTCCAGTCAGCACGGAGTGTGACGTGAGTGCTCAAGCAGAGCAGCTTCGTCTCTGTCGTTTCTCATTTTAACTTTAAAACCGGGCAGCTGCACTTACGGTATGTCACCTGGAGGACGCATCTGGAATATGCAAAATGACCCGAAACATTCTGTTATGGAAAGGCAGTTCTGATGGTCAGCGAGAGCACACCCTTCTGAAATTGTTTTTGAAATACTTTCACATCAGTGTCCACCCCACTGGCTGGACCTGTGTTTCCACAATGCAGACCGGCTCTGTCTCCCCTGCTGCCTGTGGAATAAGGTCCGACCTTCTTTCTGCGATGTGCAAGGCCCACGAGTGGACCCCGCCCTCCGGCGTCCAGTTGGCCAGCCAGCCACTTGCTCCCCAAATGTTCCTTGGAATTCCTGTGCATGTGCACCAACAAAGCAAAGCGAAACGAAGCCAAAGCCTGCCTCCCGGGGCCCCCCTCTGAGTAAGGGGGTGCCCAGGCAGAAAGCTGGAAGTTGATGCCCCTGCCCTCCCCTGAGAGTCTGACTTTCTAAACATCTCTGGAGCCCACCCACTGTGTCCCATCAGTCCCCTGCAGCACCATCCCTGGGAGCCGGCTCTCCACACTCCAGCCCGAGTTCATGTCCAAGCTGCAGTCGGATCAAGCCATTTCCCTGTTTGGTTTCCTCGCCTCCCTCTTCCGATCCAGTCCGAGCCCTTCGGCTTGGCCCCCAAGGCTGTCGAGTGTCGGGGGCCCCGAGACCCAGCAGCCTCCTGACCTCCAAACCTCCTGCTCTGTCTGTGGTGGCTCAACATTGGGACGCACCCTGACCAAGGGAACGGACAAAGAAGGCACCTGGAGGTCCTGATGAGGGCCTGGAAGGAGTAGCCAGCCACAGGGTGTGTGTCCATGACCTTGGGAGGGCCTTCGGATGGATGCACTTGCATTTGCCCTCTGGCTGTCTGCCCCGGCCCCTCACAGCTCTGCAGCTTCTACCCTGGCCAAGCCTCTTCACACTGCGCTGGCCTGACGCACCTTCAGTTCCTTGCAGTCCCTCCCTCCCTCCCTCCCTCCCTCCCTCCCTCCCGCCTCCCCTGGTCTTTCCCTCCTCCTCTCCCTGACCCTCACCAGCTCTTGAGAAGCCTGCGCCTTGCGTGGCAGTGCCAACCCACTCCTGCCTGGCTGCAGGCTTCTGTCTGGGCCTGCGCGCCCCAGGTAACAATTGAGCGGCTGTGGTCGCTCTGTTGGTGGTCTGTCTCACTCACCGGGGTCCCCCGCAGCAGACAAGCAGGTGGTGTGTTTGTGGGCAGAGTAAGTGTGTGGGGGGTGGGGCGCTGAAGTCGGCTTCACGGTCAGATGGCCCTTCGCTCAGACCCCGGCTGGGCCCCCGCGTGCTTCGTCCGCACCAGCTGTCTGCTGGCGTGTGGGTGCCCCCCCTTCCTGAGCAGCTTTCTCCCCCAGTGGGCTGCCTCCTTCACCCCTGCCTTCGACTCCAGATAGCACCTGGCATGTAGTAGGTGCTCAATAAACAGTAAACAGGGAGAAGAGACCCAAATCAAACAAACAAGCAAGCAAACAAAAAGCAGAAAGATGCGGTTTGGAAAATGAACGCGAACCAGGTCTAAGGCAGAGGAAACCAGTGGTCGCTGGCCCCGGGGGGAGCTGGGAGAAGCAGAGTCCGACCCCTCTCTGCCACCGAGCCCTACCCCCGCCCCCCCCCCCCCCCCCCCCCCCCCCCCCCCCCCCCCCCCCCCCCCCCCCCCCCCCCCCCCCCCCCCCCCCCCCCCCCCCCCCCCCCCCGCCGTTCCACCGGCTCACCTGGCAGTCACGCCTGTGACACCGGGGCGTGACTCTGATTCTTGCTCAGCTTGATTTGCTGCGCGCAGTGATGAAGGCATCGCACCTTTCCTCCCTGCAGGCAGAGACCACGGCCCCTTCCCTAGGAGCGGCCCCCTGGTGCCCCTGCTTGCTCTTTATTGCTGTCCCAGGGCGCGGACTGGGGGCCACGCGAGTTGGGGTCGACGTTGAGGTCTGCGAGCAAGTTTTAAAATCACAAGTTTGAACCTGCTTCCTCGTTTTTCCCCTGAGGCACTGGAAATTTCTAGCCGTCCGCTGGGACAGGAATTGATTTTGTGCCAGAGAGGTGACCGTGGGAAAACATGGGGATGTTGTTTATTAATGTTACTGAGTCATTCTCGGCGGTCGATTTTACGGTTTAGAAAACATTTCCTGGTTTTGAAAATTTAACAATGCAGCCTCCACGCCTGTCAAAACCTGGAGTGGGGGGATTCCGTCACGGGAAGGCCAGGAGGGGGAGCAGGGAGAGCTGGCGGGGGCGCGATTGCTTGTGTCAGCTGTATGGCCTGCTCCTGCACACTCGCGTTAGCGAGTTTAATCATTAATGCTGTTGTGACTGGAGAGAAGGGTGCTCGTGCTTAGCTGGGAAGGTCTGCGGGGCCCACACGCTCCTCTCTCCGCGGGAGCGCTGGACCCTGGTCGGGAAGGCGGGGCCTCCGCCTGAGCTCCGTTTCTCACTAACTGTTGATTTTACACATGTCCCTAGGCTCCTCTGCACCTGAGTTTACTCAAATACAAAGTCAGGGTCTCCTAGGTTGGTTCAATAAATGCCTGCTTGCCTCTCTGAGGGGTGGTCCCCTAAAGACAGAGGGCCAGGCAGGGTTCCCATGTTGGGGGGTTGCTGAGGAGGGAGCTGTGAGGAGGTGACCTTGGGGCCGGAGAAGAAAGCAGGCGAAGCTGTGGCTTCCGCTGACCTCGCCTCAGCCCGACCCCAGGGTGCCGGCACAGTTCTACAGATTCTATAGGTCCGTTTCCATCTGTCCTTGGTGACGGGGGCATAATTTCACTGGAATTTCTGGACAGCAAACTCAGTCAGCTGGAAGATGTGGGCACCAACCTATTAAAAGGGATCCAAATAGATTCATCGGAGAGGCCATTGGGCCGCCTGGGTGCCGGGCGCTGCACAAGTCATTGGAGAGAAAGGAGCAAAAGCTGTGGCCCCTGACCCCAGGGACCTGACGGGCCAGCGCAGGAGATCGAGGAACAAACGGTGACATAACACAGCGTGCCCTTCCCTGTGCTTCCCTGTGCCGAGTGAAGGTGGCGGACAACGGGGCTGCCTGTCCCTTCGTCTGCCTGGGTGTGTGGTGCCTGCCCTGGGGTGGCTGTCGTCTGGGGCACGAACGTGCGGCACAGAGACCTTCCTGCCTCGGGCGGACACTCCTGCGTCCAGCCCGGCCTGCTGCCTGCTGTGTCGGAGTTCTCGTTCTAGGCCCCTGGCCCTCCGGGAAGCCCCTGACCACGCCCCTCAGGCTGTGTGTATCCTAACCTCCGACCCCTTCTGTCTCCATCAGGCGGGTGGTGAGTGAACCGCCCGGCTTCCATCCATTTGGAGGGCTTCCCTCGAGAGTGTCTTCCTGGCCACCCACCTCCTAAGAGGAGCTACATGCAGCCTGCGCCCCCAGGGGAAGTGGATCCTCGGGCTCCTACCCAGGCTCTCTGCCCCCGTGTCTCCGGTGGGGCCCCATGCGGCCAGGGGTGTGAGTGGAGGAGAGGGACCCACACCTGTTCTGTGCTTCCAAAGGCCACCTGAGCGGTGAGCGCGCCCCGCGTCCGGCCCAGCAGGCTCTGCCGGCATCCCCGGAGAGCGCTATCAGGCGCACAGTCTCCCCCTTCAACCTCGTGTTTCTGCCCCGCGATCAGAGGCCCTCGGTCCCACGGGTCCCCCAGCCGCTGGCGGTGCGTTCTGGGTAGGCCCTGCAGCTCCTTTACGGTCTAGTCCCTTCCTTCCCGCATCAAACCCCGCGCGTCCCCACCCACGTTATGTTGTGACTTAACCTTTGTGTCTGGCCTAGTGGCCGGGAGGCGAGGCGGGGACATATCTTCAGGGGTCCCATGTTGCTTGTGGGGAGAGGCCTCTGCATCCTCTTGGAGGAGGGGGCGCCAGCCCCCACGGGGCCGAAGGTGGTTCAGAGGGGCCCTGGGACCCGAGAGCTCTGAATGCACAGCCCCAACGTCCCCAGTCCTCACGTCGGGTGCCCTTCTGTCCCGCCAGGCCTCGGCCCTGTCTCAGCGGGGGCTTTGCTCGGGCGCCGCTGGTCCCTGGGTAATTCCTGCTGGGAGCCCGGGTCCGTCCGCCCTCCTGCCGTGGGAGAGGAGGAGGGCATCCTGTGCCACCAGGGACACTCTCTGGCTCCCCCCCGCAGGCTGTCATTGCCACCTGAGGACCCCCCGACCCCCGCCAGCTTTTCCTCACCGGTTCCCACCGGATTCAAGCCTCGAGCTCCTTGAAGGAAACTTGCTTCTCCCGTTTGCGTCTCTAAGAAACGAACGGCTGGCCCCAAACATACAACGCCTCTCAGACCCCGGCACGGGTTCCTTGGGTCTCGGTTTTTCAGTTCTTGGCAACTTCTACCCAGATGGTGGGTTTTGGAAAACACCAGCGGTCCTGGGACGGCCATGACTGGTTTTACTTGTGGGGATTTAGGCAATGCAACATTTTCTAAGTGCACAGGGGCCATCGGAGTGCTCGGGCCCTCCTCCGGGAAGTGAGTGACCGGGAGCACGCCAGGGTTACAGGTTGCAGGTGGCCAGAAGAACCGGGGTGGTGGCTCAGCGGGACAGTGTGGCTCCGATGACACCGAGTAACTTGTCAGCGGAGGTTTGTGGCGAACTCCATGGCACGGGGACCCTCGGTTTGGCCAGAGTCGGAGGCCGGGGCCAAGCAGCGCGTGGAAACCAGTGAGTGCCTTCCCCAGTGCTCCGTTCGTGGGGGTGCGTCAGGGTCACTGCCGCAGTCCCTTCGAAGAACGGCAGCTGGGAAAGGCTAGGGGTCGCTTCACATTCAGAGCTGCTGTCGGAGGACGAGCCTGTGAAGAGCCAACGTTTCCCGTGACAGCCCGTGGCTCATGTTGGCCCTTCTGAAACTGTCCTCCCGAGATGGATACAATAAACAGACAGGTCCCGAGTCCTGATCCCTTCCAGGGTGGGGAGGAGCTGAGGGAACTGCCTTTTAAGTTACTGACCCCCCGCCCAACCATAAAAGGAAAATCACTCCTTGGCAACCAAGTTCTAAAAGAAACCTCAGTCTCCAGCCGACAAAACAGCACAGACTGCAAGCCGCCATGAGCCACTGCAGGGGCCTGGGGAGACACGAGGCGCTGTTAGGTTCTCGATTGTAGCAAAACGCATAGAATCAGAAGATTGCACCTTCACAACACACCTTAAAGCAGGTGAGACGCACGTTATTTTAACTAACAGGATTACTTGTCAAAGGAGAAGGGACATTAATCACGAAACCGGAATTATGTGCTCACACCACGGACGGTCAGCCCTGCCAATATAAAATCATTGCGTCTGCACTGTGGGGCCCCGGCACTGACGGACCCCTCAGGTCCCCGGGGAGTCGTGGTGACACTGGCAGGTGCGCGGATGGAGACTTGGTGGGCGGGCGGCTGGCGTGTGCCCATGAGGACGCTGAGACCCAGGGGGATGGGCTCCTCTTTGTGACCCTGCCATGGACCAGGCCAGCAGGGGGTGGTCAGGGGTTTGGCACAGAGTCTTTGTCCACAGAAATCAGTCACCGTCCCTGTCCAGCTGAAGAAAGACAAGAGACCAGTGAGCGTGGTGCACAAGGCCTTCCGTGTCGTGCTGAGTGGCCAGCCCTCACTGACCCTGGTGGATCTCTGTTACCACGACCCTGGCGCCGATTTTGACGACAGACGGTTGCTGGACACCTGGACACCTGGTGGTGGGGTGGGTGGGGGCGTGTCCCAAACTGGACTTGGTGCGAGCCGGCCACCCCACTCAGAAACCCCAGCAGTTCCGGCAAGAGGACCTGCGGGAGCAATGCGTGCCCTTCCGGCATCGGGGTGCAGACTTGGGCTGCTCATGCTGTTTGCGACAGGCGGCGTCCATTACTCGTCCCTTCTGGAGGCCAGGGAGTCAGACCCCTACGTCTGGACAGCCAGCAGCAACGGTTTATGGCGACGGGCCACAAATGCGGGCGGCTCTGATCCGCCCGCAGGATCCAGAAAAGTTGACGTGTTTGCTGATGTGGCCAAAACCCTCGCGGAGAAGGGAGTTCTGTCCAGAGGCGCTTCCCTAGCCAGTGAGCTCTGGCTAAGGGAGCGGAGCCGCTTTTTCGGAGGGTCTCGGAGAGTCTAGTTTGTTCCGCCACCAGAGGGCCTGGGCAGTGGAGAGACTGAAAATCGGCTGCTGGGACGGCTTGGCCATGACTTTTGCTGAATTGATACATTAACAGAGTTGAAAATGCTGAGCTAGTGAAAGGCGGGGAGAAAAATAAACTCGCCTCTGAAGTCTTTCAGTTTTAGTGACTCGCTGCAGCTCCACCCTGCGTCTCTCGTTCTTTCTGTTTGCGCCAGTTCATTCCGTTCACCTCGGCTTTCTGCGTCCCGAGTTCACGGCCGCTGGGGGAGATGCCTGGTTTCTGTACGAGCCGCTGTGGGCCTGGTGTCCACTGTTACTTTTCTTTGCCACCTTTTCTTTGAAATTCAAAATAGAGGCGTGGTCACCAGGACAGACCAGGCTGAACGTGTGTGTCAAACCTGACAGTCACTTAGCCGTTTGTGGGCACTAACAGGGAAAAGCTGGGTTCCAGGGTGTGGACGCTCCCATGTGCGAGTGTGGGTGTGTGTCCGTGTGCTTTGTCCGTGAACTCACGTTCCTTCCGAGGCCACGTTCACTGTCGGGGCCCTGCTCCCACGCGGCCAGCTCCCAGAATCTCTGCCAGAGCAGAGCAGCTTGGGTGCCGAGGAAAAGCCGCCGTGATTGCCGCCCCACGGGATATCAGTGACGGTGATGTCCAGTACGTGCAGGCAGCCCCCGACCAGCGACATGACCGGTGCTTCCCGGACGCGGTGAGTGGTCTTCAGGCTGTGAGTGGAGTGGAATCTGGGTGGACACCATCCCTAAGTGGATTCCTCTGGGGGCACAAATCTCACAGCCCCAGAGGCTGGCTCCGTGGCGCTTCTGGAAGACTACCTGACAGTCCCAAGCAAATATTTCAAGGGATTTGACCATGAATTTGTTCTACACAAACCACCAAAACACGGTTATGTTGAACACTCCCATATTCCAAGAGTAAAGCCTGTGACATTTACCGGGAAGCAGGTAAGAACTCAGTTAATGTGTTTGCGTCTCTGGGCTCAGAGGGAAAATTAGCTCTTCACGGTTTCGGCTCACTGACTCGTGAGAGCGCTGGGTGTGAGACGGAGTCCAGCCCCACCAGGAGCCCCGGGGGGAGGCCTTGGAGCCGTTGCTGGAACACCATCAGTGATGGAGACTCACTACTTCCCGAGCTAGGTCCTCGCAGCTTAAAAAGACTCCCATTGTTAGAAAGGTCTTCACGCTGAGCTGGAATCTGCCACTTAGGCTCATCTCCCAGGTCCTGGCTCTGGCAGCCCACAGGACAAATCAGACGGACCTCTTTTCATGAAAGCTTTTAAAATATTTGAAAATAAAAGTTATCAAGTTCTCTTGGATTTTGTCTTCTTTAGGTCAAACATCTCTAGTTGCTCCCACCTTCGCGCATGTGCCCTGGGTTTCCAGCCCCTGCACCACCCTGACCGCCCCGTTCTAGGGGAATGGCTCACAGTAGTGCACCCTCTCCAAGTGCGACCCCCGCCCCCCGGGTTCACACAGGCCTGCTCTGGCCACGAGGGGATGATCTCACTTGTTCGGTGCCTTATTTAATGACCAGGTGCTGATGGAGTGCACAATGGAGCCACGCCCTGTGTTCCAGGCACCTGCCCATCCGCTGGCCACTCGGCACAGAGTGACCAGTCAGGTCTGGGCTGCGCTCGGGTTTCTTTGCTCAGAAAGAATGGTATTATTGGGAGGTTTTGCTTTCTTATCGGGAGAAAGAAAATGATTTCCGTTGCTTTTGTTTAAATGATCAGAGGGGAGCTGGCAGGTCCTCACCCTTTCCTTCACGAGCTGGGAGGGGCGCGGGGTGGGTGTGAGGACGAGCCTTCGCGTGGAGGGGAGAACGAGGGCGCAGCGCGGTGGGGAGAGGCGCTGAGGTCAGTGAGGCCGCAGCTGCCCGTGGGGCAGAGCAGCAGACGGGCTGGGGGTCCCGGGGTGGGGGTCGGGGATCCTTGATGTCCCCTCGGACCCTGAGCGAGATGGGAGCCGTTGGTGGGCTGGTCAGAGGAGTGGCACCGGGTGCCCCCGGACAGGACTGGTGACAAGAGACCGAATGCCTTTTAGTCTTTTAAGATTTTCTACAAATTCGTTCTATCCTTTAACGTCAGGGCAGCAGAGGTTTTTTCGGTGTGAGAAGTCCAGGAATGAGTCAGTTCCCATGAGACCCTTTAGATTAATGCCTGTCAAACGCCATATAATTTTGGGGAGAGCCACCCCATCGAAAAAGGAATGTCTTCCTCTGGGAAGGTGCTGAGGAGCTGACTCCTGTTTAGACGCCATGTTCCTAGAGAATGCCAGGTTACAACCCGCCCCCTCCGCCCCCGACCCGTCCCCTCCGGTCAGGGCCACCTGCCGTGTTTGTCTTCCAGAAGCTTCTAAACGGTGCGTCCAGGACCGGCGGCCAGCCTGTGACCTGGAACTCCTCAGCCATGGGCCTCCGAAGAAACTCACGCAGCACCTGGGCACAGGTGGCCGCACCCCCCCCTTGAGTTCTCCCTGAACTTTTCAACTCTCGTCCGAAACACCCCTGAGAGATCGAGAATGCTCGCTCAGAGGAAGTGCGCCATGAGAGTGGGCGCAGCTGAACTATTAAAAAGTTTGGCTCCATTTTATCAAAACAAACAACCCCAGAGACTTTTTCAGGAGTTCGGCCGCTGCTGTGGGGCTTTGGAAGTTCTCTGCTACTGTGTTTGGGTCGCAGACTCGCGGGGGCCAAGTTCCCTTCCCGCTGTGCTGTTCTCCTGGGCTCCGGCTTCCCTCCGTGCTGCTCCGAAGCCCTGGAAGGCCTTCCGAACAACTGCATGGTTATTGCAAACCCCGGAGGAATAACGAGCTCCCTGGGGGCCGATCTCAGACTGGAAATCGGCAAGGGGGGCCCTGCCGGGGCAGAAGTGAGCACGGGTTTGGGTCGTTGCCCTGAAGGAAATCGTCCTGACAGAATGACTTGGCTCCAGTTCATTTCATTGCATCCTGTCCGCAGGAGGCGCCTGTGGCCAGTGCTGGAGCATCTGCTAAGAGAGGCGCCAAGCACAGGTGTCTTCTGAAGGAGGAGGGGCGGGGCAGGGGGCAGCAGGCATCGCCTCCCCGCAGAGAGCGGTGAAGGGAATGATGTGCTGGACTCGAGAACGGCAGCGCGGGGAGAAGGAAGAGTGGGTGGCCCTGGCCCACAGGCCTCCGAACAGGAGAGAGCCAGTCGCGGGGAGAAGCTTCAGAGCCCAAACCTAATGCTCTGACGCGTTCGACAGAGCGATCCACAGCCTCAAAGGTTCGTCCCTCCGAATAAGCAGGAGAGTGGGGCTCCCGCAGGCGTCCCCCCTGGAGGAAAGGCTGGGTTAGATCCTCGGCCAGCCCCGCGTTTTCATGTCAGAAGTAGCCTTGAACTCAGGCGCTCGGACGACCGGTCCAGCATGCTCGTTCCTTCCCCGCGTTGCCCAAGCGCCTCTTCCTCCTCCAACTTATTTCTAGAACGCAGCTTCGCTTTGCAAACGCCGTGCCACCCGTTCTAATTGGCTCGGGATTGCCAGAAGCAAAGTTCAGGGGGTGAACAGAGGCTTCCCTACTTCAGAGATATAAAAAACATTAGGTTTTCTTTGATAGCCATTCATCCGAGTTTTTAAATCGCGTTTTAGCATGTTGGTGCTCTTTTTGTTGCTGGAAACGGGTGGAAATCAGTGGATCTACTGTGCTCACGATGACAGCGAGGGACGTCTTGACAATTTCACCATCTTTGCAAATAGCTGGGGACTTGGAAAACAGAGTTTGCCCCGAACTCCTTTTGCATCGGTTGAATCGGGGACTGAGGAGGCTCCGGTGATAACAGCCAATAAAATCCTCCGGGTTTGTGCTCCACGTTCTTTGATTTATCTTAGTGACATTCGGGCTTCGATTGTCCTTTTCTTCTGTGCCATTTCTAATGCTACGTAGTAAGACTATGACTCTGTGGGTGTAGCTGACATACTCCCACCGGCGTTAAGTAGGTGACAGTTAGCACCGCGACATTCTGGTGGGCACTGTCGAGAGATGGGGAATCACGGTGAGTTGGTGTCATGTTTCTCGAGCGGTCACTCTCGTCCCGTCTTTCTACACTGACCTTGTGTCCCTGAGGCCCGGCCTTTCCCGTGAGGGCAGGAAGGTGTATGCTCTGCAGCCAAACGCCTCCTGCCAGGCTGGGAGCCTCGTGGGTGGGAGTGTGGGTGAGACAGATGGGGGAGAGTCCGCTCGCCACACCCCGCAGTGGGACCTGGGGCACGTTGTCCATACTTAGCCCTGTAATTGGTTCCCAGCTGGGCGGCGGAGGCTGGAGGCAGAGCTGTGAAGACTGAATACTAGCAGATAGAAATAGAAAGTAGTAGGACTCTCCCACAGTGCCTGGCGCGTGGTGAGGGCTCAAGAAGGGGTAGCCGTTATTACCCAAAAAACCCCAAGGCCACACCAGTTTCGAATAAAATAAGGCAGCCATACAGTGTCACGTATTTTGCTGGTGCTGGGAGCGTCTACCCCCTCCACTCTTCCTGAGACTCTGCTGGCGTGGGGGGGGGCACTGTCCAGCACTCGCTGGTAGACACGTCTCAGCTGCCACATGGCGGCCGCCATCGGCTCCTGCCCTGATCTGGGGACTGAGCGAAGGGCAGTCAGAAATTAATCAGTCTTGCTAATTTTGAGAGACCATGCAGGCAGGTTACGTGCCCACGGCATTCTTTACTTCCCGACCCTGATTTTTCATTGGAGAAGAACAGCGGCCCTGTCCCTGAGGAAGTACGATCACCAAGGCAAGTGGGGACACCTTCTCGGCAAGACTGCGTGTGCCGGCCACGCTGCAGGGAGTCTTCACGGGGCGGCGATCTCTGATGCTGGTGAAGAATTGTCACACACCAGGCTGGTTGACACCCTGGACACCACTGTCGAACGTGTGTGCATTTCACCTGAGTAGAAGTGCTAAGGAAGTGTGTTTCTAACAACAGATGGTTGCTCCAAAGCCATGGGGACCAGTCACTTTTTTCCAGGAAAAAGGTTCAAATTTAGCGGATTATTTTAGATGGTGACTTTTCTTTTTTCTAGATTTCAAAGCCTATGAAACACTAATAATGACTCATTTACATAATTATAATGCTAGCTGGCGAAAGCCTACATAGTGCAGCTCTGTGCCTGGCAACGTTCTAGGTGCGGGTCGGACAAAAAGTTTGTTCGGTTTGCTCCGTGAGATGGCTCTAGTAGCGCTTAGTTGTCTTTAACTTCATTCAAAACTATTTTGTTAGATTGTATCGTGACAGCTGTCATATCAGCGTGCATTTTAAAAAAACTTATCAAATTGGTGAATTTTTGTGTAGCCATTTTAATATTGAAGATGGAAGAACATAGCAACATTTTCAGCATATTGTGCTTTATCACTTCAAGAAAGGCAAAATCACAACTGAAACACACACAAAAAAGATGTGTGCTGTGTGTGGAGAAGGTGCTGTGACTGATCGAACGTGTCCAAAGTGCTTTGTGAAGCTTCGTGCTGGAGATTTCTCGCTGGACGATGCCCCACGGTCGGGCAGACCAGGTGAAGTCGATAGAGATCAAATTGAGACAGTAATTGAGAACAATCAATGTTCTACCACGCGGGAGAGAGCCCACATACTCCAAATATCCAAACAATAAAATTATTCATGAAAATGAAAACTGTGTCTTTTATTTTATGGAAAAAACTAAACAGACATTTTGGCCAACCCAGCACTTCACATTCATTTACCCATTTACTCTTCAGCCGTTTGGAGGACGAGGAACCTGAGGCAGAGAGAAGCCGAGACACCCGCCAAGGTCAGAGCCGCAGGGAGACCCAGCTGATGCCCAGGACCACGCCGTCTGCTGCATCTTCCTTCCTGTTGCCCTCGAGAAGCCCACGGACCTGGGGTAGTAGGTAAAGCAAGTGCTGCTCTTGTTTTCATTTAAATAACAGAGAATTAAAACGCTGGAGGTTGACTTGCCCAAAACAACGAAGTTAAACAGTGGCAGAGTCTGGGGGGAGGGGAAAGCAGTTCTAGGAAGGAACTCACAGGCCTCTGTGCTGTTTGGGTTCTCGGGGCTCAGAACCAGTGGGGGGCAGGGCGTGTAAACACCCGTCGCTGGCTTTGCAAACAGCATTTCGTCAGGGCCTGCAGATTCCCCTGCCTGACCGCCCACCCTCCTTGCTTGTCTCACGGTGGCCGGAGGAGGTGGCGGGAAGGGTCCCCGCAGCCCCCTGGGAGGGGGAGGGGCGGGGGGAGGCGGTAGTGCCAACAGCCCCGCGGGCGCCGGAAGGGAGTTCACAGGCCGGAATCTGGCAGCTCAGCGCTCGGCCCCAGCATCTCCTCCTCCTCCCCGAGGAGCCCTTTCAAGGTCCCTTCCATCCTGCCACCCGGAGTCAGCCGGGGTGTGACCACCGCCGTCCTCTGCCCTTTGCACTGAAAGCCGTTCTCCGGCAGCTGCTGCTTTGGAGCGAGAGCAGAGCGTCCTCTGCACGCCCGAGGAGCTCGTGTCCACAAGGGGGCTTCGTTTTCCTAGTTTTCAACTTACTACGCTTTCTGTGATACTGTGCATTTTGTTTTGTTGGGTTTTTTTTTACTGGAAACAGAACCAGGGCTTGTTTCTGATAAGCACTAGTCATCACTGCAGAGCGCTTTGCGAGCCGGGGCGGCGGAGGGACTGGGGCGGCGTTGGGACTGGGGCGCTGAGTCCGGTCTCCTGCAGAGCAGGGGGCTGTTCGCCCAGCTCCGCTTGAGTGGACATGAGACCTGAGCTTAGCTCTAGTTTTGAGAGGCAGGTTTCCCGTTTAGTTTTTCTTTTCTTTTTTTGAAGATGGTGTATTCCAGCGGCAGGAGGGGCCGGAGCAGGGCGTCCCAGCAGAGCAGTGCCGTGGAAACGGTGCGTCCCGCCTTCCGACGCGTGGTTGGTGGTGGGGAGAACGAGCCGGGGACAGGACGGGGCAGGACGTGTCCCGGTCAGCGTGTGCTCCTCCAGAAATGGACGTGGGACACACGGATGGACTGAAAAATGTCAAAAGGGAAAAACTACAATGAGTGGGGCTTGGAATTTCAACAGTCCACCTCGTATATTTTTAGAAACTGTACCTTTCTAAAACCAATCGTTTGAACATTAGATTGATCAGCATTTCTGGTAGCTATTGAAAAATTGCTGCCCTCTGGGTTCAAAGCTGAAAACTCCTCAGTGGGCGTATCCCAGATGCCACGGGACAGGGCATCCCAACCATCACACAGACAGGTGCTCACCCCAAGTTATGAAGGGGTGCTGTCGGGGTAAACAAAATGGGCAGTGCACGTGACAGAACGGCCCCCAGCGTGTCAGCATCACACTCCAACCGACTTTTCAAACAATTAATTGATTTGAGAGAGAGAGAGAAACATTGATTTGTTGTCCCACCCATCTATGCATTTATCGGTTGATTCTGCTATGTGCCCTGTCTGGGAATCGAACCCACAACCTTGGCGTAGCAGGACGATGCTCTAACCAACTTCGCTACCCAGCCAGAGCTCTCCAAGTGACTTTTAGGTAACATGAGAAGCAATCACATCCATCTTCAGAGCCAGATCTAACGAAGACGGGTTACATAAAGCTACTGTTCGCCAGGCAAACCTCATGCTAAGTGCTTCGCGCCTCTCCCGTCACTCACTGCACACAACGATTCTCTCGCCCCTCGCTTCCTGATGGGGACATGAAGGCACGGAAAAATGAAGAAACATGCCCGAGTTTGCATAACTAAAGTGTCGCGTCATGCCTGGTATGAAAATGTCGAATCCTATACGCTTCCTGATCTCCCTTCCCGAATTCTGTTTAAAGAGTTATTAGCTGAGGAGGGGGCATGAGTTAAATTATTCCATAAGCTGCCTGTGCTACTGAGGAAAACCGCCTTCTAGACCAGAGACCACTATTAACTCGCTCGGGGCTGGGTTCTCAAACAAGCCGGTGGCAAGTGTACAGGATGCGAAGGTTCTGGTCGGAGAGCGAAGAACGCGGCAGCGGGGGGCAACGTGCGTGGTGCTTCTGTGGGGAAGGCATTTAGAAACACAGATCGACCTGCGCTAATGCAGTCGGTGACGAAGCTGCCCGTTTTTAGCATCGGGGAAGTGTTAGGACAGAAATGCAAACCAGCCTGGCTCCCGCTGACGTGAGTTGATGTTTCAATAGGCATTTTGAAGTCCATGTGCTCCAGACCCACGTCCTCACCCCTGATCCCACCACCTGCGCGCCCCGCATTTCAGCGGCTGGTGACGCGGCCTTTCCAGGTGCTGTGCGCAGAGCGTGGAGTCGCCCTCACGACCTTCTGTCCTCCCACACCCCCACGTCGAGCTCTTCTGACGGACGCTCTGGTGGCTTTCCCTCCGACGCACGCCCGGAATTGGCCACTTCGGAGGCCCACCGCTACAATTTCCGGCCACCGTCTTCCCGTCTCTCCCCGGGATGATCGCTGTTGCCCTCTCTGGCCTCCCTGCTTCCACTGCCACCCTCCCTCTGTCTGTTCCTGATGCAGCAGCCAGAGGATCCTGTTCCGACCCGAGTGAGACCGCTGAACCCTCACCCGAACCCCACCGCCCTCGTGGGAAACCCACAGGGTTTGCCCCCGTTACCTGTCAGACTCCCTCTTTCACTTGTCATCTCGCTGGCCCCGCTGCCCCTGCCGTGGGCCGTTCCCTCCGCCCCACGCTTTTCCTGAGACACCTCTGCGGGGCCCTCTTTCCCATTTCCCACACGTGAGCCTCCCATGTAACACCGCCCCCTCCCCACTCTGCAGCGCCTCATTGGCTTCGTGGAGATGTTCTCGGAGGGCCTGTGACCTTCTAACGAGCGCTCCAGCTCATTTCCGTCTGACGCCTCCTGCTCGTGCGCTGAGGTCCTCGTCCTCTCCCGCTGGCACGCGTGTGCCATGATGAAGGACTCTGTGTAGCCCCCGAGGCGTTGCACGCCCCCAGAGCAAAGCCCAGGATGCAGTAGATGCTCAGTAAATGATGCAGTGTTGAATAAGCCATTCAGGCAACGGATTTTAAATGTCACTGAAAACAGACCACGCCTCAGGAACGGTGAAGTGAGCTCTCTGCACAACGAACGTGGCGAGGCCATCGGGGCCAGGTGTTCGTTTTCCTGCAAGACAGGTGGGGCCAGGGGGAGGAGAGGACGCAAGGTGCGTGCCTTTCCCGCACGTCTGTGAGAGCCGATGGAATCATTCGCTTCCGTTGACCCCAGGCAGGTTCTCTGATTACCGGGGGGTGCAGGTGGGGCGGCGGCCTGGGCCAGCCGCACAGAGGGTGTATGCTAGCTGCCAGCTCCCACTGCTGTTTCCGTTTGCACGCATGCGTGTGTACTTTAAATAATCAATTTTGAATAAATAATTCTGAATCCTGTTTTCATCGAAACCTCATACATGAAACAAACGCTCAACAGGCCCTGCATTTCACTGGGCGTTTAGTTATGTCTGGTTTGAGTTAAGAAGCGTTGTGCTTCACGAGCTCTGGTGCATTGCTTTGGTTTTCAAGTCTTGGCACAATCGCTCTCCAGTTTGCTGATATGCTGTGGCTGCAACTGGTCCGTGAAAGAGCTGAGCTGCTCTTCCTTTAAGGTCTGGGCAAGCTCTGTCACTGCGGTTGCCAGCCCCGACCTCTGAGAGGAAACGGGGACTCGTCTCCACAGGTCCTGGCCTCCGGGTCACTCCGCCCAGCAGCGGACACGTGGCCCCCGAAGCCATCTCCTGGCCGAAGCATCCACAACTTCACCCAGGCTCAAATCAACCATGGCCAGCTAGTGTCTGTGCACTCTGGTGTGTCACAGAACAGGCCCACTAGTGTCTGTGCACTCTGGTGTGTCACAGAGAGAACAGGCCCACTAGTGTCTGTGCACACTGGTGTGTCACAGAACAGGCCCACTAGCGTCTGTGCACACTAATGTGTCACAGAACAGGCCCACTAG
>PVJI01019419.1:0-31101 GCA_004026765.1 Micronycteris hirsuta | reverse complement strand
CTTGCGGGATTCACCCGTTGTTTGGAGCCACGCCCTGTTCAGGCACTGGCGGCCTGAGTCGCGGCGTGAGTGAGACCCTCCGTGAGCGCTGCTTCCTCCACCCGTTTCTACCCCGCTTACCGGCCTGGATGTTCGTCTTCTCCTACCTCCTGGGTGTCGGACTTCCCTTCAGTTCGATTCTGTCCATTCTGGTTGTTTAATTTTTCACTACTGAATTCATTGTATAGACATTCTGGATGTGCGGGCAGCGAGTGCGACCACCTACGCTGCCATCTTGGTGGAAGTCGGTATTTTATTTTTGATGTGATTGTAAAGGGGATTGATTTTTAATTTCTATATTTGATAGTTTCTTATTGGTGTATAAAAATGTGACTAATTTTTAAATATTAATGTTGTATCCTGCTACTCTGAGTTCATTTATTAGTTCTAGTAGTTTTTTGGTAGAATCCTTAGCAGCCTCTCAAAGCCTTTATTATGTTGAGGTATGCTCCCTTTGTTTGCACTTTGCTGAGAGTTTTTAATCATAAATGGATTGGATTTGTCAAATGTTTTTTCTGTGTCTATTTACATGATCATGTGATATTTATCCTCCCTTTTGTTTATGTAGCATATCAGATTAACTGATTTGTGGGTACAGAACAATCCTTGCATCCCACGAATAAATCACCCTTGATCTTAGTGTATGATATTTTTGATGTTTTTAATAATTGCTGAATTCATTTTGCAAATACTTTCTTGAGGATTTTTGCACATATATTTATCAAGGATGTTGGCCTTTAATTCTCTCTTTTTTTTGTAGCGTCTTTGTATGATTTGGTATCAGGATAATGCTGCTCCATATAATGAGTCTGGAAGCCATGTGCTTGCTCCAATTTTTTGGAATCATTTGAGGAGAGGTGTTAGTTCTTCTTTGAATGTTTGGTAAAATTCACTTGGGAAGCCATCTGGTCCAGGACTTTTGTTAGTTGGGAGTGTTTTGATTACTGATTTGTTTCATTAGTAGTTTTTGGTTTGTTAAGATTTTCTGTTTCTTCCTGATTCAGCCTTGGAAGGATTGTGTATTTCTAGGAATTTATCCATTCCGTCCAGGTTGTCCAATCTGTTGGCATATGATTCTTTGTAGTGTTATTTTATTATCCTCTATATGTCTGTGGTGTTGGTTATCACTTCTCTTTCATCTCTGATTGTACTTAATTGGACCCTCTCTCTTTTTCTCTAATGAGTCTGGCTATTGGTTTGTTACTCTTGTTTATTTTTTCAAAGAACCAGCTCTTACTTTTATTGATCTTGACTTCTTTTTTAGACCTCATTGTATTTATTTCCAATATGATCTTTATTATTTCCTTCCTTATACTCTATTTGGGCTTTGTTTATTCTTTTTTTTTCTAGTTCCTTTTGGTGTAACATTAGATTGTTTATTTGCAATTTTTCTTGTTTCTTCTAGTAGGCCTGTATTGCTATGTATCTCCCTCTTTGGACTGCTTTGGCTGTGTCCCACAAATTTTGGGTTATTATGTTTTCATTTTCATTGTCTCAAGGTATATTTTGATTATTTCTTTGATCAATTGATAACCAGTTCATTGTTTAGTAGCACGCTATTAAGCCTCTGTATTTTTGTGTGTGTTTAGTTCCTTTCTTCTAAATGACTTCTAGTTTATTACCACTATGATTAGAGAAGATGCTTTATATGATTGTATTCCTCTTAAATTTATTGAGACTAGTTTTGTGACCTATAATGTGGTCCATCTTAGAAAACATTCCCTGTGCAATTGAAAAGAATGGAGTTTGTGGACCTTCATTGATTCTGTGAAAGTCTGCAGCATGTGCCAATCTGGTTGCTGGTGTGGAGGAGCTTCTGGAAGAGTTTCAGGCCGGGAGAGTAAGTTGTGTGCATTGTGGTCTCAGGGAATCACCCTGGTTGGTGAATGGTGTCGGCCAGTAAATGCAGAGCATAGATTTGGCAGCTGCCAGCACTGGGTTGGCTTGGTGGTAGGAGAGCTCAACAGAGGAATAGTGTGGCATGTGCCTATGCTTCTGCCCCAACAGAGAATTGGTCCAGCCTCTCCCCCTCCACTTTTCACCCTGAAGTTAGTCAATTTAGTTTCTTCATGTATGTCCCTGGTGCTTTTTGAGCTGCCGTCCCTGAACTTTTCTTGAGCTTAGAGCAAGTGTGTGTGTGAGTGATTGAATTTCTATGCTGGCCACATAAGAGCAACAAGACTCAGTTTCCCGCAGCCCTTTGTCTTTCTTGGATGCCATCCCTGCTTGAGTTCACAACCAGATGTTATAGGGACTCCTCTTTCCAACACTGGTTCCCTGGTACGGGGAGCTCAGTTGTGGGGCTAGAAACCGTTGCTCCTCAGGGAATAAAACTACAGCCAAGATATCCCTCTTGATCAACACACCATGGGTGGGGGACCTGCAATTCCCTGGTTCTTCCTCGCAGTCTTGACATGGTTTCTTTATATCCTTACAGGAATTCTATTCAGCTAGTCTTCAGGTGGTTCTCAATGACAGTTGTTCTATAAGTTAGTTATAATTTTGATGTGCTCCTGTCAGGAGGAGAGAATAGAGTTTACTCCACCATCTTTACTGAATGTTCCCTCCCCTTGTGGCAAAGTATTGAGTGCTTGTCTCTTGCATTTTTTAGTTCAGGAGGAAGAGATTTTTTAAAATATCTCAACCTATGGATTTTCGCCTATAGATAAAGCCCCCTGCCATCTTTTCCACAGCCCACTCTTCCTCATGTAGGTCACATCTCAGAGGTCACCTCATCAGGAAAGTGAAGTCCTATCTAAAGTGGCCTTTCCTAAGACCTCCCTGCTGTACACTGTATGTCTGTGTAGCTCTAAAATTCATGTATGGAAACCTAATCCCCAATATGATGGTATTTAGAGATGGGGCCTTTGAAGGAGATTAGGTCATAATGGTGACACCTCATAAGTGGGAGTAGTAGTCTTAGACAAGAGTCCCAGAGATCTCCCTTGCCACATCTACCACGTGAGAATGCAATGTGAAGGCAGATCCATGAGCCAGGAAAGGCTCTCAATGGATGCTGAATTTGCTGGCGCCTTGACATTTCAACTTCTCTCCTCCAGAGCAGTGAG
This sequence comes from Micronycteris hirsuta, assembly GCA_004026765.1. NCBI lineage: Eukaryota > Metazoa > Chordata > Mammalia > Chiroptera > Phyllostomidae > Micronycteris > Micronycteris hirsuta. The sequence goes on along the minus strand of PVJI01019419.1, from coordinate 27,994 downwards.
AAATAAATTTCTGTTATTTATAAGACACCCAGTTCATGGTATTTTTGTTATAGCAGCCAAAATGAACTAAAGCACTCCCTAAAAAACACACCCATTTTATTTCCTCAAGAGCCCTTTTTTCCTACCTATAGTTACCCTGTTTATTTAAACCCTTAGTTTCCACTATTTCCTCTACCTCTGGCCAGAGGGGCACTTTGATGCACAAGTTTCTAATTTCGGTAAAATTCAGTTTGCCCATTTTTCTCTTTTGTTGCCTATGCCCTTGGGGCTACAGCCAAGAAATGACTGCCAAATCCAATGACATGAAGCTTTCCCTGTTTCTTCTATGAGATTTAAAGTTTGAACTTTTATGTTAAGTGTTTGATTCATTTTGAGTTAATTTTTGCATATGCCGTGAGGTAAGGATCTAACTTCATCCTTCTGCATGTGGGTACACAGTTTTCACACCATTTGTTAAGAAGATTGTCTTCTTCATTGAACAATCTTGGTACCCTTGTTAAAAATGATTTGGCCATATACGTGAGGACATATACTATCTTTTAAAATAATGAATCACAAAACTGTTTGGTGCTAGCAACAGAATGAAATAAAATGAAATAATGAACCAATGAAATAAAATAGAACATAAGCCCATATCTTCTCATGTATGAAAGTGGCACCACACTATGATGTAACAGGAAATAATAATTAAAAAACAGTGAAATGCAGATAACTGTAATTGAACAACAATAAATTAATGAAACAGAACAAAACAAAAAAACAGTGGTGCTAGAGCTACTGGTTAATTATTTTAAAAAGTATTGTAAAAATTTTCCACTTTCCACACATCAAAATTAATCCCCAAAAGTCTAAAAATTAAAAATAATATATCTTTATTCATATATCTCTGAAACTTTTGATATGAAAATGGGAGCTTCTTTTGTTAGCATAAAAAAGTAGTGGACTCAATCACAAAAGTAAAGTGGAATACAAGTAAGCGTATAAAAATAGAAAATGATTCCAAAAATCCAGTTGGCAAATCATAAAAAATTCTTTCATCATCCTTAAACTTTAATGACCTTAAGTTAGAAAGCTTTTATAATTCAGTGAGCAGAACACCCCAATTTTATTTTATTTCATTATCATATATTTTATTGTATTTTTTCCAGTGATCACTTATCCCCCTTACACCCTCCTCCCCAACCCACTTCCCACAATCACTACACTGTTGTTTATGTCCATGGGTCATTTTTTTCCTTTTTGCTTGATCCCTCTACCTGCTAACCCTCCCCAATAGCTGTCATCCTGCTCTCTATGATGCTGTCTCTACTTTGCTTGTTAGTTCAGTATGTTCATTAGATTCCACATATGAGTGAAATCATATGGTATTTGTCTTTCTCTGACTGGCTTATTTCACTTAGCATAATGTTCTCCAGATGCGCTCATGCTGTTGTGAAGGGTAAATTTTACCCTTCTTTTTTTCAGCCGAGTAGTATTCCATTGTGTAAATATTCTGTACTTGTTTTATTCTGTCATCTACTGATAGACCCTTGGGCTGCTTCCATATCTTGGCTATTTGGGGGCTCTCTACTCTGCAATGATCATAGGGGTGCTTATGTTCTCTTAAATTAGTATTTTGGGTTTCTTCTAATATATGCTCAGAAGTGGGATTGCTGAGTCAAAAGGCAGTTCCATTTTTAATTTTTTGAAGTATCTCTATACTGCTTTCCACAGTGGCTGCCTCAGTCTGCATTCCCACCAACAGTGCAAAAGGGTTCCCCTTTCTCCACACCCTTGCTGCACTTGTTATTTGTTCATTAATTGATGATAGCCATTCTGACCACTGTGAGGTATATCTCATTGTGGTTTTAATATGCATTCCTCTGATGATTAGTGATATTGAGCATCTTTTCATGTCTATTGGCTATCTGTATGTCATCTTTGGAGAGGTGTCTATTCAGATCCTTTTCCCATTTTTTAATTGGGTTGGTTTTTTGGTGTTGAGTTGTGTAAGTTCTTTATAAATTTTGCATAGTAACCCTTATCAGCTGTATTGGTGGTTATGTTCTCCCATTCAGTGGGTTGTCTTTTTATTTTGCTGTTGTTTTCCTTTTCTGTGCAAAACCTTTTTAGTTTGATGTAGTCCCATTTGTTTGTGCTTTCTTTTGTTTCTCTTGCCTGGGGAGATATATCTGATAAAATATTGCTATGAGCAATGTCTGAGATTTTGCTGCCTATGTTTTCTTCTTCTGCCATAAGTATCATGTGAAATCATGATACTTGTGGTTTCAGGTCTAAAATTTAAGTCTTTAATCCACTTTGAATATATTCTTGTGTGTGGTATAAGAAGGTGGTCTAGTTCCATTTCTCTGCATACATCTGTCCTATTTTCCCAAAATCATTTATTGCACAAACTATCTTTAGCCCATTGTATGTGCTTGCTTCCTCTGTTAAATATTAATTCACTATAAAGGTGTGGGTTTTGGTGGGGGCTCTCTGCTCTGTTCCATTGATCTATGTGTCTGTTTATATGCCAGTACCATTGCTGTTTTGATTACTATATGGCCTTATAGTATAGTTGAATATTAGGTAGCATGATTCCTCCAACTTTGTTCTTCTTTCTCAGGATCCTTGTTGCTATTTGGGGCCTCTCGTGGTTCCATATAAATTTTTGAAATCTTTGCTCTGGTTCTGTGAAATACATCATTGGGATCTTGACAGGAATTGCACTGAATTTATAGATTGCTTTGGGTAGTACGGATATTTTAATGATGTTAATTCTTCCTATCCATGAACAGGGTATGTGCTTCCACTTATTTGTATCTTCTATTTCTTTCTTCAGTGTCTTATAATTTTCTGAGAACAGATCTTTTACGTCCTTGGTTAGGTTTAGTCCGATAATTTCTTCTTCTTGAAAAAAAATGTTAATGTTTTTTCTTAATTTCCCTTTCTGTTGGTTCATTTTGGCATATAAAAATGCAACTGATTTCTGGGTATTAATTTTCCCCCTACTTTTCTGAATTCATTTTTCAGTTCTAGTAGTTTCTTGGTATAATCTTGTGGTTCTCTATGTGCAGTATCACGTCATCAGCAAATAATGACGGTTTTACTTCTTCCTTTCCAATTTGGATGCCTTTTATTTCTTCTTCTTGTCTGATTGTTGTGGCTAGGCCTTCCAATACTATGTTGAATGAGAGAGGTGAAAGTGGACATCCCTGTCTTGTTCCTAATATTAAGGGGAACATTTGTAGTTTTTTCTCATGGATTCATTGATCTTTTGTAACATTTCTTAAGCTTCTATTTCATTTATTTCTGCTCTGATTTTTATTATTTCCTTCCTTCAACTCATGTTAGGCTTTGTATGTAGTTCAAGTTCCTTTAAGTACGTAGTTAGATTTCTTTATTTGAGTTTTTTCTTGTTTTTTGAAATGGGGTTGTAATGTGATGAATTTCCCTTTTAGGATTTCTTTTCCTGTGGCCCACAGATTTTGAATTGCTGTGTTCTCATTTTCATTTGTTTCAAAGTATCTTTTGATCTCTTCCTTGATCTCGTTGTTGACCCATTCATTGTTTAATAACATGTTATTTAGCTTCCATATCTTTTTGTGTTTTCCAGTGTTCTTCTTGTGATTGATTTCTAGTTTCATAGCACTGTGGTCAGGGGAAATGCTTGATATTATTTCAATCTTCTTAAATTTATTGAGACTTGTTTTGTGTCCTCACATGTGGTCTATCCTAGAAAACATTCCATGTGCACTTGGAAAGTATGTATACTCTGTTGCTTTGGGGTGAAATGCTCTGAAGATATCAAATCCATTTGATCCAGAGTGTTGTTTAAATCTGCTGTCTTTTGTTGATTTTCTGCCTGGAAGAACTATTGATTGAAGTCAATGGGGTTTTAAAATCCCTATTATGATTGTATTTCTATTGAACTCTCCTTTTATGTCCATCAAGATTTGCTTTACATATTTAGGTACTCCTATGGTGGGTGCATATTTACTAGGGTTATAGCCTCTTGTTGGATTGTTCCCTTTATCATTATGTAGTGTCCTTTTGTGTCTGTTACTATAACCTGGTTTTAAAGTCTATTTTGTCAGATATAAGTATTGCTAGCCCATCTTTTTTTTAATTTCCATTTGCATGAACTATCTTTTTTCACCCTTTTACTTTTGGTCTACGTGTATCTTTTGATCTGAAGCGGGTCTCTTGGAGAATGCATATATATAGGTCCTGTTTTCTTATCCATTCAGCTACCCTATGTCTTTTGGTTGGAGCATTTAAGCCATTTACATTTAAAGTGATTATTGATAGGTAAATATTTATTGCCATTTTATTTTTTAATTACTTCCTCTGTTGTTGTTGTTGTTGTTCTTCTTCTTCTTCTTCTTCTTTAAGCAAACCCTCTAACATTTGTTGCAGTACTGGTTTGGTGTTAACAAGCTCCTCCAGCTTTTTCTTGCATGGGAAACTCTTTATTTTTCCTTCAATTTTAAATGATAGCCTTGCAGGGCAAAGTAGCCTTGGTTGGAGGTCCTTGCTTTTCATCATCTTGAACAACCTCTTCTGGCCTCTAATGTTTCTGTTGAAAAATCAGATGACAGTGTAATTGGAGTTCCTTGTAGGTAACTAACTGCTTTTCTCTTGTGGCTTTTAAGATTCTCTCCTTGTCTTTAAGTTTTGCCATTTTAATCATGATGCTAAATCCACTGAAGAGAACAGAATCCCAGATACACAAACTCATTAGCCTCTGCCCACCTTTCCCTCCACCCATCGCAGCACAGTGCCATAGAGGCAGCTGGGTCAACCCAGACTAAGCAGCTCTGCTGGCAGCTTCTGACTACAGGAAGGCGGAGGCATCAGGAACATACAAAAGACCCATAGCCCAGTGACTTCCGAATCCACAGAAGTGATACAGTGATACAAAGGCAACTCCAACATGAAGGGAACACACACCTCCTAGAGGCATAGGGGACTTTTTCCATGGCTGAGGCAACACTGCCCCACAGAGATTCCAGAAGCCCTAGCAGGACACCATAGGAAAAAAGAAAAACTTGCGATTTAGTACCACCTACTGGAAAATAAATGAAAGACTTCTATTTACCAACTTGTTAAACACTAAAGTGGCAAGTAATTTTTTAAACAAAGTTTTCATTCCCACAAATGCTCAGGTAGAGAAATATTCCATAAAGCAAATGAATAACTAAGTTAACAAAGGAATTCAGAAAGAAAATGAAAACCTCCAGAAAATAAACACATGAGAGACTGTGACTTAAGTGGCAATGCATTCAAGATTACAGTTCTAGAAATACTCAATGAGATACAAGAATACTCAGAAAAATAATTCAACAAGCTCAGAAATAAAATCAATGAACAAAAGAAGTATTTCACCAAAGAGACTGAAACTCTAAAAATAAACCAAACAGAAATTCTGGAGATGAAGAACTCAGTAACTGAGATGAAGAATGAATTAGTGAGCTTAGGAAACTGAGCAGACCAGATAGAGAAAGAATTAATAATATGGAAGATAGAAATATAGAAATGACCCACCTGAAATAACAGAGAGAACTGAGAGTAAAAAAAAAAAAAGATGCATGAACTCTACAAGAACGATCTGACTTCATTAGATAGAGCAATATAAGAATAATGGATATACCAGGAGAAGAGCAGGAGAAGGGAACAAAGAGCCTATTCAAGGAAAAAAATCAATAAAACACCTAATTATCTCAATCCAAAAAGGCCTTCTGAATGGCACATTATATTAAAATTGTCAAAGTTAAAGACAAAGAAAGAATTCCCAAGGCAGCCAGGGAAAAGAAAATGGTAGCTTATAAAGGTAACTCTATTAGATTATCTTTAAATTTTCCAGCAGAAACCATACAAACTAGGAAAGACTGGATCAAATATTCAAATTATTGAAGGACAGAAATTACCAGCCGATATAGTAAAGTTATACCTTAGATATGAGAGAGAGATAGAGGCTTTACCAGATGTACAGAAGCTGAGGGAATTTACCACCACAAGACCCACATTATAAGAAATGCTGGCAGGTGCTCTTCTACCTGAAAGAAAAAGACAAAAGGATACAAAACTATTAGTAAGATGATTAACAAACAGACAGTAGCAAGGAACTGCAGCCCTTGTTCAGAATAGGGCATTGAACACTTAATTTTAACATAAAAGTTAATGGAGTTAAAAACATTTTAGAAAAGACAACAGCTACTATAATTTGTATATGAACACATAACATAAAAAGGAATAATTCATGACAACAAAAACATAAAAACAGGGGTTGGGGAGAAGGACTGAACTTGCACAGGTGATGGAGTAGCAATCAGAAGAAAAAAAGGACTACTGTATATATGAAAATTACTTTTGCATAAACCTAATGGTAACCACCAAAAAAACATCTAGAACTGAGACACCTAACATAAAAAAAGAGAAAACAGAGAAGAAAATCATGGGATACTACCAAACTACTTCTAATTAGTGTGGCTCAGTGAATTGTTCATTGGGTGTCCCTGTTTGGGGGTGTGCAAGGGGAAACTGATCGATGTTTCTTTCACACATTGAGGTTTCTCTCTCATTATCCCTCCAGTCCCCTTTCTATAAACATAAATAAATAAAACCTTTTAAAAAATAACATAGAAAAACATGTCGGATACGGTGAAAGTAGTACTTTCAGGGAAATTTGTAACTATAAATTCATACATTAAGAAATAACAAAGATAATAGACTGACAACAGATGGTGATTACTAGAGGGAAAGGGGTCTGGGTAGAGTCAGGAGAGGGGAAAGGGGATATAAATGGTGATGGAAGGAGACTTGACTTGGGGTGGTTAATATACAATGCAATATACAAATGAGATATTATGGAACTGTGCACCTGAAATCTGTATAATTTTATTAACAATGTCACTTCAATTAATTCAATTAAAAAATAAAATAATTCTGTGTAAATAAATAAATGATGAAATAATTTTTAAAAAAGAAAGAAGAAAGTCATTAAATCAATTACCTAACAGCAAATCTTAAAGAACTAAAATAAAGGAGGAGCAAACCAAACTCAAAACTAGTAGGTGGAAGGAAATAAAGGTCAGAGTTGAGATCAATGAATAGAAAACAACAGAAATCAATGAAACATAAACTTGGTTCTTTGCAAAGAGAAACAGAATTGATAAACCTTTAGCTATATTCACAAAAAAAAAGAAAGAAAAAGTTAAAATTGCTAAAAGCAGTACAAAAATGTGGATATCACTAATGATTTTACATAAATTACTATGTACTATGTACATAGTACTAAAAAAAGTACTATGAATAATTGTATGCAAGCAAATGGAATAACTTAGATGAAATGAACAAATTCCTAGAAACAAAAACAAAATAGTAATGAATGATGAAGAACCATAAAATCTGAATAAACCTATAGGACTAATAGGAGAATTGAATCAGTAATCAAAAACCTCCGAACAAAGAAAATCCCTGGACTAGAGGCTACACTGGTCAATTCTACCAAATATTTAAAGAAGACTCAACGCCAGTCTTTCTCACATTCTTCCAGAAAACTGAAGAGAAGGGAACACTTGCTGACTCATCTGGGAGGCCAGTATTACCCTGACACCAAAGCCAAATGAAGACATGAAAAGGAAACTCAAGACCAATACCCCTTATATATTGACACAAAAATCCCCTAAAATATGTTGAAAAACCAAATTCAGCAGCATATTAAAAGGACTATGCACCATGACCAAGTGGGATTTATTCCTGGAATACAAGGATAGTTCAACATGTGAAAATCAATCAGTATAATACACTGCATTAACAATGAATCACGGAAAAAAATAGGATCATATTGAAGAAGATGGTGGCGAGATAGGTGGAAGCAGAGTCCACTTCCCCTTGCCCACTGGTGAAACACCTAGCCAATCTTCTGAGGAAAAGAGCGAGCAGTCAACGGTATTCCAGCATATATGAAGATTGGAGACCAAGATTATAGGGGACATTGAATGATCGGACAGTGAGACATTAAAACCTGGAGCTGTGAAAAGACCAGAGTCAGACCCAAACAGGGATCATCCCAAAAAACAAAGACAGTGAGACAAAGTTCACTTTGCTACTCCAGAGAACTTGCAAAGTGGGAGCAATGAACACCAGTACACCTGCTGGAAGAGGAAATCCAAGAACAAAGGAACCACCAACAGAAAACAACAGAAGAATGTGAAGGAGGAAGTGGAACCTACACTAACCTCAATCCAGGACCAACCGGGAAACACAACCAATTGGTGGAGAAATTACCCACAACAAACAACTGAACAAGAGTGAAAGAGAAGCCTCAAAACCTTGTTCACACAGAAGAATCAGCTTCAACACAACCTGTCCACACCTGCACAACAGAATACAGGGCATGGTGGAGGGAGTGACCCTCAGTTAACCAGCAGGAAGAAAGGACCCACCAAAGAAAGACCCAACAACAACCAAAACCCAAAGACATACAGAGAGCCAACATAAACAATAGTTCAAGACCAGGAAGCTCAGGAGATTAAGGAGACTGTACCACCGAATATCACAGATATTCTACCATAGAAGTTCATACCATAAACACAGGGAGTCAGAACAGACCAATTTAAGAAACACAGGCTAACAAGAAGAGTCTCACAAATAATGGGAAGACAAAGAAACAATCCCCAAATGAAAGGAAAGGAGGAAGCCCCAGAAAGAATGATAACTGAAGTAGAGGCAAGTCAACTATCAGATATTGAGTTCAAAGCATTGGTTATCAGGAAGCTCAATGAGCACACAGAGAATTACCAGAAACTACAGGGAAACTACAATGAACTCACTGCAAACTATATCAACATATAAAAGGAAATAGAAACTATCAACAAGGGCCAAGAGGAAATGAAGAATACAATTTCTGAACTGAAGAACACAATAGAAGGAATCAAAAGCAGGCTCGATGAAGCAGAGGATCAGATCAGTGAGCTGGAGGACAAGGTAGAAAAAAACACCCAAAAAAAGCAAGAGCAGGAAAAGGGACTCAGAAAGATGAAGAGGTATTAAGGGAAATGCAGGACAACATGAAACATAATAATATTCGTATAATAGGGATACCAGAAGGAGAAGAAGAGGAGCAAGGCATAGAAAACCTGTTTGAAAAAGTAATGATGGAAAACTTCCCTAATCTGATGAGAGAAAAAGTCACACAATCCAGGAAACACAGAGAATCCCAATCAAAAGGAACCCAAACAGGCCCACTTCAAGACACATCATAATTAAAATGGCAAAATTCCAGGACAAAGAATCTTAAAGGCAACAAGGGAGAAACAGGAAGTAACATACAAGGGAGCCCCGATAAGGTTAGCAGATGACTTCTCAATGGAAACGCTACAAGCCAGAAGAGAATGGCAAGAAATATTCCAAGTAATGAGAACCAGAGGCCTGCAACCAAGGCTACTGTACGCAGCAAGGCTCTCAATCAAGATAGAAGGCAAAATAAGGAGCTTCCCAGACAAAAGAAGTATAAAAGAATACACCTCCACCAAACCAGCTCTGCAAGAGATGCTAAAGGGACTGATTTAAGGAAAGGAAGGGAAAGAGAGAGAGAGAGAGAGGAACACAGGTACAAAAAAAATGGCAATGAATAAGTACTTATCAATAATAACCTTATACATAAATGTATTAAATGCTCCAATCAAAAGACATAGACTAGCTGAATGGATAAGAAAGCACAACCCACACATATGCTGCCTACAAGAGACCCATCTCAGGACAAAAGACCTACACAGACTGAAAGTGAAAGGCTGGAAACAAATTTACCAAACCAACGGACAGGGGAAAAAAAGCTGGGGTAGGAATACTCATATCAGACAAAATAGACTTCAAAAAAAGGTCCATAAAGAGAGACCCAGAAGGACACTTCATAATACTCAAGGGAAGAATCCACCAAGAAGACATAAACATTGTAAATATATATGCACCCAACATAGGAGCACCCAAATACATAAAGAAAATCTTGGAGGACTTCAAGAAAGACATTGACAGCAACACAATTATAGTAGGGGATTTTAACACCCCACTGTCAAAAATGGACAGATCTTCCAAACAAAATACCAACAAATATATCATGGCATTGAACAATGCCCTGGATGAAATGGACTTAACTGATATATATAGAGCCTTTCACCCCAAAGAAGCTAAATACACATCCTTTTCAAATGCACATGGAACATTTTCAAAGATAGACCGAAAACACAAAACAAAACAAGCCTCAACAAATTCAAGAAAATTGAAATCATATCAAGTATTTTCTTTGACCACAAGGGACTGAAATTAGAAACAAACCCCAAGGAAAAAAAACCCAAAACACTCAAAATCATGGAGATTGAATAGCATCCTATTAAACAATGAATGGGTGAAGAATGAGATTAGGGAAGAAATAAAAAAGTTTCTCAAAACAAATGAAAATGAACTCACAACAACCCAAAACTTATGGGACACAGTGAAGGCAGTCCTGAGAGGGAAGTTCATAGCGATATAGGCCTGCCTAAAAAAGATAGAAACATTTCAAACGAACAACCTAACTCTATGCCTACAAGAACTCGAGGAACAACAACAAAGACAGCCCAGAGCAAGTAGAAGGAAGGAAATAACCAAGATCAGAGCAGAATTAAATGACATAGAGACTAAAAGGACAATTCTAAGGATCAATGAATCCAGGAGCTGGTTCTTTGAAAAGATAAACAAAATAGACAAGTCTTTAAGAAGACTCATCAAGAAAAAAAGAGGACCCAAATAAACACAATCAGAAATGAAAGAGATTACAACTGATGCCACAGAAATACAAAGGATTGTAAGAAACTACTATGAAGAAGTATATGCCAAGAAATTTGAAAACTTAGGTGAAATGGACAAATTTCTAGAAAAATATAATCTTCCAAAGCTCAATGAAGAAGAAGCAGAAAGTCTGAACCGACCGATAACAACAGACAGAATTGAAGCAGTAATCAAAAAACTTCCAACACACAAAAGCCCTGGACCAGATGGTTTCACAGGAGAATTCTACAAAGCATTTAAGGAAGAGCTAACCCTTATCCTTCATAGATTATTCCAAAAAACCCAAAATGATGGAAGACTCCCAAACTCTTTTTATGAAGCCAGCATCATCCAAATCCCCAAACAAGATAAAGACACAATGAAGAAAGGAAACTTCAGGCCAATATCGCTGATGAACATAGACGCTAAAATCCTCAACAAAATATTGGCAAACTGCATCCAGCAATACATTAAAAAAATCATACATCATACACTATGACCAAGTGGGATTCATCCCAGGGATGCAAGGATGATACAATATTCACAAATCAATAAACGTAATACATCACAAACAAAAGCAAAGACAAAAATCACATGATCATATCAATAGATGCGGAAAAAGCATTCAATAAGGTACAGCACCCATTTATGATAAAAACACTCAGCAAAGTGGGAATAGAGGGAGCATTCCTCAACATAATAAAGGCCATATATGAGAGACCTACAGCCAACATCATGCTCAATGGGCAAAAACTAAAATCTTTCCCACTAAGATCAGGAACAAGACAAGGTTGTCCACTATCACCACTTCTATTCAACATAGTATTGGAAGTTTTAACCACAGCAATCAGACAAGAAAAGGAAATAAAAGGCACCCAAATTGGAAAGAAGGAAACAAAACTGTCATTGTTTGCAGATGACATGATAGTATGCATAGAAAATCCTATAGACTCCACCAAAAAACTACTCAACTTAATAAAGAATTTGGCAAAACAACAGGATACAAAGTCAATATCCAGAAATCAAAAGCATCTTTGTATACCAACAATGAAATATCAGAAGAAGAAATCAGGAAAAAAAATCCCATTTGATATAGCAACGGCAACAACAAAAAATACTTACGAATAAAGCTGACCAAGGAGGTAAAAGACCTGTACTCAGAAAACTACACAACACTGAAGAAAGACATCATGGAAGACACAAACAAATGGAAACATATACCATGTTCATGGATCAGAAGAATCAACATCATCAAAATGTCCATACAACCCAAAGCAAATTATAGATTCAATGCAATCCCTATCAAAGTACCAATGGCTTATTTCACAGATATAGAACAAATACTTCAAAAACGTATATGGAACCATAAACAACCCTGAATATCTGCTGCAATTTTGAGAAAGAAGAGCAAAGTAGGAGGGATCACAATACCTGATATCAAACTGTATTACAAGGCTACTGTAATCAAAATAGCCTGGTATTGGCATAAAAACAGACAGATAGACCAATGAAACAGAATAGAGAGCCCAGAAATAAACCTAAGTCTCTATGGCTAATTAATCTTTGACAAAGGGAGCAGCAGCATAAAATGGAGTAAAAATAGCCTCTTCAACAAATGGAGTTGGGAACTCTGGATAGCTACATGAGAAAAAATGAAACTCAAGCACCAACTTACACCATACACAAAAATAAATTCCAGGTGTTTAAAAGACTTAAATATAAGTCATGACACCATAAAAGTCCTAGAGGAAAACATCGGTAGGAAAATTTCAGACATTCCACGCAGCAACATCTTCACTGATATGTCCCCATGAGCAAGGGACATAAAGGAAAGAATAAACAAATGGGACCTCATCAAAATAAAAAGCTTCTGCATGGCTAAAAAAAAAAACAGTATTAAAATAAAAAGAGAACCAACCATATGGGAAAACATATTTGCCAATGGTACCTCAGAGAAGGGTTTGATCTCCAAAATATATAAAGAACTCATGCGACTCCACTCCAGGAAAACAAAAAAACCCAATTAAAAATGGGCAAAAGACTTGAACAGACAATTCTCCAAGGAGGACATACAGACAGCCCAGAGACATATGAAAAGATCTCAGCAACCCTAGCCATCAGAGAGATGCAAATTAAAACCACAATGAGATACCACTTCACACCGGTCAGAATGGCCATCATAAACAAAGCAAAAGATAAGTGTTGGAGAGGATGTGGAGAAAAGGGAACCCTACTGCATTGTTGGTGGAAATGCAGACTGGTGCAGCCACTGTGGAAAACAGTATGGAATTTCCTCAGAAAACTAAAAATGGAACTGCCTTTTGACCCAGCAATTCCGCTGCTGGGATTATACCCTAAGAGCCCTGAAACACCAATCCAAAAGAACCTATGCACCCCAATGTTCATAGCAGCACAATTTACAATAGCCAAGTGCTGGAAGCAACCTAAGTGCCCATCAGCAAATGAGTGGATCAAGAAACTATGGTACATTTACACAATGGAATTCTACACAGCAGAGAGAAAGAAGGAGCTTATACCCTTTGCAGCAGTGTAGATGGAACTGGAGAGCATTATGCTAAGTGAAATAAACCAGGCAGTGAGGGACAAATACCATATGATCTCACCTTTAACTGAAACATAATCAACAAAAGAAAAAAGGAAGCAAAGTATAACCAGAGACATTGAAATTAAGAACAATCTAATAATAGCCAGAGGGGAGGGGGGAGTGGACAGTGGGGAGAAGGGTTTTCAGGAACTACTATAAAGGACACATGGAGAAAACCAAGGGGGAAGGTGGAAGCAAGGGAGGGAGAGGGGTTTGGATGGGGTGATAAGGAGGGGAGGGGAGAAAATGCAGACAACTGTAATTGAACACAATAAAGTAATTTAAAAATTTAAAAAATATATAATTATATTAATGCAGAAAATGCATTTGACAAAATTCTACACCCTTTCATGATAAAAATGCTAAGCAAACTAGAGATAAAAGTAAACCTCAACATAATAAGACCATACATGAAAAACCCATAGCTAACATCATACTCAGTGCTTTAAGACCAGGAAGACAGCAAAATGCAAGCCTTTGTCACTTTTATTCAACCTAGTATTAGAAGTTTTAGCCAGAACAATGAAAAAAGATGAAGTAATCCAAATTGGAAAGAAAGAAGTAAAATAAACTCTGTTCACCAATAATATGAACTTATGTGTAAAAAATTAAAAAAAAACACCCTAGAGATTCCACACATGCAAATACCTGTTACTTAAATGAATTAATTCAGCAACATCATAAGATACAAAATCACACAAAAATCAGTTATATTTGTATATATGAAAATGAACAATGAAAAGGAAATTTAAAAAACAATTTTCTTTATAATAATATCTATAAGGGAAAAATTCATCCAAGGAGGCAAAAGATTGTATACTTTAAAAATACAAAAAATTACAAAAAATACTAAAAATTGAAATAAATGAAAGAAGACATACAAAAGTGGGAAGCCATTCCCTATTCATAGATTGGAAGACTTAATATTGTTAAGATAACAATACTACCCAAAATGATCTACAGATTCACTGCAATTTTTTTTAAAGATTTTATTTATTTATTTTCAGAGAGAGGAGAAGGGAGGGAGAAAGAGCAATGTATGGTTGCCTCTCACATGGCCCCCACCGGGGACCTGGCCGGCAACCCAGGCATGTGCCCCGACCGGGAATCGAATTGGGACCCTCTGGTTCCCAGCCCGCGCTCAATCCACTGAGCTACACCAGCCGGGGCACTGCAATTTTTATTAAAATCTCAAGGCTATTTTTTTACAGACATAGAAAACCCAATCCAAAAATCCATATGAAACACTCAGGAGCCAAAACAGTAGCAAAACAAAAACCAAGTTGTCAATACATTGGATCAACCTAAAGTTTTGTAAAAGATTTTACTTATTTATTTTTAGAGAGGGGGAAGGGAGGGAAAGGAACATCAATGTTTCTCTCAGTTGCCTCTCACATGCCCCCAAACAGGGCCACAGCAACCCAGGCATATGCCCTGACCAGGAAACGAACTGCTGACCTTTCACTTTGTGGGACTATGCCCAAACAGCTGAGCCGCACTGGTCCGGGCTAGATCTAAATTTAAACATTCTCAGAAAGAATCATAGATGAAAAACTTCATCATTGTGGATAGGCAATAGTTTTTAAGCATGACACCAAAAGCATAAGCAATAAAATAAGAAGTAGATAAATTGGAGTCAAAGTTAAAAACCTTTGTTCATCAAAAGAAAATATCAATGGAGTGAAGAGACAATCACAAAATGGGATGAAATATTTGCACAACATTTATCTGGTAAGTGTGTAGTATCCAGAATATATAAAGAACTCCTACAACTCAACAACAAAAACAACCCAATTCAAAAATAAGCAAAGGATTTGAATAAATATTTACCTAAAGAATATATACAAATGGCCAATAAGTACATGAAAAGAGGCTCAGCATCATTAGTTATTAGAAAAATGGCCCTGGCTGGTGTAGCTCAGTGGATTGAGCACAGGCTGGGAACCAAGCGGTCCCGGTTCGATTCCCAGTCAGGGCACATGCCTGGGTTGCGGGCCAGGTCCCCCGTGAGGGCCATGTGAGAGGCAACCATACATTGCTGTTTCTCTCCCTCCCATCCCCTCTCTCTAAAAATAAATAAAAATAAATCTTAAAAAAAAAAGAAAGAAAAATTTAAACAAGTCCACAATGAGACACAACTTCACACTCATTAGGATGGCCATTATAGGGAAAAAAGGAACAACAGAAAATAACAATTGTTGGTGAGGATACAAAGAAATGACAACACTCGTCATTGCTGGTAGGAAGTGTAATGGCACAGCCACTGTAGAAAACTGTGGTGACTCCTCCAAAAGTTGAACATGGAGCTACTATGTGATTCAGCTACTCAACCCTCGTTCCTGAAAGGATTGAGAGCAGGGACTCGGTATTTGTGCAGCGGTGATCACAGCAGCATTGTTCATAGTCAGTAAAAGTGGAAACAACTGACCGTCGATGGATGAATGGATAAACCAAATGTACTATATACATACAACGCAGTATTATTCAGCCATAAAAGGGAATGAAATTCTGAAATAGGGTACCCCATGAGTGACCCCTGAAAACATTATGCTAGGCAAAATAAGCCAAACACAAAAGGACAAATATTGTATGAGTCCACTTAAATGCAACATTATGAATGTACTTAATGCCACTGAATTGTACACTAAACATGGTTAAAATGGTAAATTTTGTGTTATGTAAATTTTACCAGAACAAGTTAAAAAAAAACAAAACACCTATATAGATTCCAGCACTATTTGTAATAGAAAGGAACTGGAAGTAACCCAGACATTATTAACAGAGGATTTTGCTTATAAATTGTAACATACCTAGATGAGTTTCCTAATGGTCTTGGTTTCACCTCTATCCCTTTACAGTTAAAGTGATTCTATGAAACATAAGCCAGATGGTGGTATTCCTTCTCAAAAACCCTTCTGTGGCTCATCATCTTAGAGGAAAAGCCATCGTCTCTCCAGTGCCCTAAAGGCTACCTCTTTGATTTCACCTCCTCCCACCCTTCCCCTTGCCTTCTTCACTGAGGCCTGGTTGCTGGAAAACTCCCAGCATAATTCAACCTCAGGGCCTTTGCGATTGCTCCTTCCTCTGTCTGGCATGCTCTTCCCCCAGGTATCTGCAAGCTTCCGTCATGTGATCAGATATCTACTCAAAACAAAACCTTCCCTGAAACCATATGTAAGATTGCAACCCCGCCCCTCACATACACAAGGCTAGCAATCTCTACCATCCTCTTCATGTGCCTCATTTCCCCCCCAGTGCTTATCCCTGACACAGTACACACTTGCTCATCTTTTGTCTGTCTTCTCCCACTAGAGAACAAGCTCCTTGAAGGGCAAGTACTTTGTTTTACTCAGTCCATATTTATTCAGTGAGTCCATTCAATAAAACATCAGACAGCTTTGTAAAGGGGAGGAGGGAGGCACATTAATACTCAGTGACTTATCAAAAAATACTGTTAAATGAAAGGAGTAGGTTAGTGAACCAAAAGCATAGTATGATGCCATTGGGGACAGCAGGATGGATGAGGGTGGAAATCTATGTAAGAATATGAGAAACCTGAAGGGATACATATCATGCTTTTTAACAGAGGTTCTCTCTTAGATGTAGAAAGGCAAAGTGCATGTACGTTTGTTGCAGGTATATGTCTGTGTGTACTTTGTTTTACTCAGTAATAGCTCTAGTACCAAAATTGTATGTTTTAGTTTATTCTGCTGAAATTATCAAAACGTATATAGCACAGTATTGTTCATATTAGCAAACATATTTAAAAAGACAGATAAAAGAAGGAAGGGAGGGAGGGAGGAAGGAAATAGCCTATGCGTCAAGCACAGGATATTGGTCGGATAAATTTTGAAATATTCCTAAACAATGGACTAGATTTCTTAAATCACAGAGGTCAGCAAATAATAGCCTGAAGGCTAAATCTAGCTGCTGTGTTCTTTTCATAAATAAAGTTCTATTGAGATACAGCCATGAGCATTTACTAATTGCCCATGGCCACATTCCCACTCCTGCAGCAGAGCCGCACAGCGTGACAGAGACCCCGCGCTTGCAGCGCCTGGAACGTTTACTGTTTGACCCTTTGCAAGGAAGTGCTGCTGAGCCTGCGCTAGAGCACAGTCATTGAGAACGATCTGTGGACAACAACATAGGAAATGTTCATTATATATACTTATTTGCATATTTATTAAATATGTGAATATTGTAAATAGACATATTTATAAAGTTTTAAAATGCTGATATGTAATTTTTTAAAAGAGTGGAAACATACAGAAAGGTTACAAATTACCGTCAAGTTGGGGGAAGCAATAGTGTCAACCGATAGAGTTTAAGGCATTATTGGTGCCCCAATGATAATTATTATAATCACAACTTGTATTATTAACCCTTAACTAAATGCTATGTATTGTGCTAATTATTTTTTCTAATCCTTATGCTGGAGGTCAGTACATTTATTATCCCAACTTCGGTAGAGCACATGGTCGGTCAGAGGGTACAGAAAGAAGAACATAAACAGAAAGAAGACACTCAAAGGAGTGTATATGAAGCAAATCATAGGGACTTAACGGAAATGAAGGAGTTAATTTTTAAATCACTAGTGGTGCAACTAAATAGCATAAATAGCATTTTTACCTTCTCTTTTCATTAGCATGTTGCAAAGTCTTCTTAAGCCATAAGCTGTCTCTGTTCCTGCTCACTGAGTCTGGACGGGTGTATTGTGTGACATTCACCTCCCAGGGAATTACAGACCAGCTGGAACACTGTAGTTTTACAAGTGGAGTAATTTAACAGCACTCTCGACAACAAAATAATAAGTACTTTGATGTTTTGGATATACTGTTACCAACAATTCTGGCCAAAATCCATGTACAGCAAGAAAGAATTTCAGTGGGAAAGTGAGTGATTTAAAAATTATCTTTGGGGATTCAATAAAAAAAGATATTTTTCCTTCATGCTCTTCCTTCCTTCTCTTCTACTAACCGCAGAGATTGTTTAGTATTCTCTTCTTTTACTGCTACTGACTATTATATTATTCCCCTATTTAAAATAGGAAGGATGGAGCAGAAAGTCCTCCCTTTTCTCTCAGGAAAGTCTTGAATACAATTTGAGTAAATTTATCCCTAAGAGGCACTGGATGATCTATGTGGCTTTGTGTTCAGCATAGCTTATCCATGGTATTATGAACATTACAGCTTCCTGTACAGTGTCCTCACATGGCCTTCCCTCTGTGCACACACCTGTGCCCTAATCTCCTTTTCCTATAAGGGCACCAGTTATATTGAATTAAGTTCCACTCATATGACCTCATTATACCTTAATTACCTTTCTAAAGACCCTGTCTCCAAATATAGTCACATTCTGAGGTACTGGGGGTGTGGACTTCCACATATAAATTGTCAGGGGAACACAATTCAGCCCATAACACTTCCTATCTGCATCACACACCTGACGAAATAAGAGAATATTAAGGAAAATGCTATGAGTGCAATTACATCCTGTACAAGAGGGTGTCAGTTAGAGTTGTTAAATTAATCACATCTCCCACCATTCTAAAATCATTTGTGAATTTAGGTTGCTTGTAAGGAAAGATGTTAGTGGCTACTATTTTAGACAGCAGGGCCATGAAGAGAATCAGATGACATGTTGATGTTTATATCTACAAATAAGTACAGTCAGTTAAATGTTAAAAATTCTCTAAATTTAAAACAATGAGAAAAGTAATCTAATTAATGGTTAGGTATAGGATATATGAGGGTTTTTGTGTGTGTGTGTGTTAAGCTTAACATAACTTACAAAGAACATGGCAAAAATAATAGTAGAGTAGAGTAGACTTGAAAGTTAGCATAGCCTCCTGGCATCAGTTTATAGAAAACAGAATGGATCACAGAACAAATAAACAGGGCACACTGTGTTTTGGTCACACTGCTGTAAGCACAGCATGGAGTTCAAACTTTTGTTGTGTGCAGAAAAATTTAAAAAATCAGATGTTGGGGAATGGGTGGGGAAAGAAGATGGGGGCCCAGTAGGTGGAAGGTGAGCACGCTTGCTATGCTTCGAGTATGGATTTTCAGCTGATCTTCTGACAAGAGACCTGAGCAATCAACATAATCATAGCTGAGAGGAGTTTTTGAAGCCAAGGAGTACAGAGGAAGCTTTGCACCATCCAGTAAGAGATTTTATAAGTAGAAGGGGATATACACTGTGCAAGGTGCATGCAGCAGAGAGAAGAGAGGAGAGAAAATGCAGCTTACTAGTTCCTACCCCTTCCAGAGCAGGGCGGGGGGTGGCGGGAGAGGGGCCCAGTCTCACACATGGAACCACCAACCCTAATCCGGAGAGATTTGGGAGGATATATGAAGTCTGGGAGACAGGCTGCAGGAACACAGTGAGCAGTATGTCCATAGCTTCAGTGCCAACTGGGAGAGTCTAAGAGAGAAATCTAGCTCCTAAAACTGTCAGAGGCAACAGCAGTCTGTGGCCAGCCCTGACCAAGAAAGCTTTTTGCCTTTTGGGAATGTGGAGTGCATGGAGAGCTAGGCAGTAGCTGGGAGCTGCAGTGTGGGTAGCACATAGGGCCTTTTTTAAAGAGGGGTGCAGAGGTATGGCTGAGCAGGAAACCCATGAGTGCGTGCAGCTGCCCTGCCAGCAAAGAGGCCAGATTGAAAGCATGGTTCATGCCCACTGAACCCAAATGGCTAGGAAGAGTAGAAAGCTGCATGGTGAAGCGATTGTGGGGCCCACCCAGCATGGCTGGTGAGTGGGAATACTGAGTGCAGAACAAAGGGTTTGGATCTGAGCCTCCTGTGAAAGCAGTGAGTTAGGAACTGGATGGGGCCAGAGCTGAGTGCCTGAGATTCTTTGCAGCCAGGCAGAGCCACTCACAATGCAGCGTACAAACCTCTGGGAAGTGGAAGGTGTGCTCATCCCCCACCTGCAGGATTGCAAACTCCGCAAAACAGTAATGCCAGGCTCAAGAACCCCCTGCCAGGTGCATATCTGCAAGGGAAAGAAAGAATCTCGCAGCAAGAGTCTTGCACTGGTGCAGCAAAAGGAATTCAGGGCTCCCTCAGTCTCAGATCAGCACCAAGCAGGAAAGAGCTGACCCTCTCACACAGATTGGCCCCTCACATGCAACAGATAGCTAATTCACCAGAAGCCATACATTATTGGAAATAAACTGGGACAGACCAAGAAGTGTAGCACAGACACAGGGGAACATACCCACCATCTTCCCTGAAGATTGAACAATGACTCCTGGGGGTGATCCAGGGATCTCACCCTCCTGATTACATCAGAGGCTCCCTCTGGAGGCAGGTAGAGGTGGTACATGCAGTACCGTCAGATGGTAGATGAACCACCCCTGGGCCTTGAGCTGCTGAAAAGCCAGGGAGGACCACCCAAGCCTGAAGGAGACAACCACAGACTGTGGATTGCTTGGATCCTCAGACACGTTGCCTAAAGCTAGACTGGGACACCAGCTGATATCAGTCACAGATCCTAAAGGAGAAGACAGTAGGCCAACAAACACTACATTCTGCTGAGATGAATTCCATCTCGTTTTTCATTACTTGCACTACTTTTCTCCTGCATAGCTTTTTAATATTCTTTCTTTGTCTTCAATTTTGTTCCTATTATTTCACTACCTTTTTCTTTTATTTTTATATGTATTTTATTTTTATTTTAGTTTTAATTCCAATCTCATATTTTACCTTTCCTGTCTCTTACTCCATTTTGCTTCATCCTTCTGTTTCTTATTCTTCTTTTTAATTTTATTATTTCACTTTCTATGGACTTGTTTTTATTCCTCCCTCTTACTATTTCACCTCCATCCATCCTCTCAAAACCATCTTTCTTTCCATAGTCATCTCACATTCTTTTTCCCTTTCTAATAATATACTTATTGTCATTCCACCTTTATTAATATTTGCTCTGCTGTCATTGACATTGGGGATGTTATTGCATTTCTCAATTTTTATCCCTAGTTCTTGGTTCATTATTTTTTAATTTAAAATCTCATATTTTACTGTCCCCCCATCCTTCTCCATTTTGCCTTCCTCCTTCTCTGTCTTATTTTTGTTTTAAATTTTATTTCCTCCCTTTCTTAGCCTGGTTTCTAACCTTTATGCTTATTTTTCTCCTCCCTCAGTCCTTTCAAAATCATTTTTCTTTTCTTTAGATATCTCACAATCTTTTTTCCTTGTCTTTCTTTTTTATTTCTTATAATAATATTATTCTCTTTCCACCTTTATTGATCTTTGCTCTTTTGTCACGGATATTGCTGTGGTGGTTGTTTTTCTTTAGTTTGGTTGCTATTTCTTCACTATTATTTTCTTTTTCCTCCAAACCTCATATTGTACTCTTCCCTTTTCTTACTCCAGTTTGCCCTATTCCCTTCCTATTTTATTATTTACATTTAAATTTTGTTTCTCTTTTATTTTGCCTTGTTTCTGTTCCCTATTATTATTATTTCTCCTCCTTCTACCCTCTCAAAATTATTTTTCTTTCATTGGTCACCTCACATTCTTTTTTTCCTTAAAAGGCAGGAAGAAAGAAACAACTAGTAACATAGAAGGGCACTCCGATAAGGCTAGCAGCTGATTTTTCAACAGAAATACTATAAGTCAGAGGAATGGCACATAATATTCCAAGTAATGAAATGCAAAGACCTGCAACCAAGACTACTCTACCCAGCAAGATTCTCATTGAAAATGGAAGGCGCAATAAGGAGCTTCCTGACCAAAAAAAAAATAAATAAAGGTTAAAAGAGTATACCTCCCCAAACCAGCATTGCAAGAGATACTAAAGGGACTGCTTTAAGAAGATGAAGAAAAAGAGCAGGGAGGGGGTGGGGTGGACACAGGCACAAAGGGAAAAAATGGCAATGAATAAATTCCTATCAATAATAACCTTAAATGTAAATGGATTAAATGTTCTAATCAAAAGATGTAGGATAGCTGAATGAATAAGAAAACATAACCCACATATACGCCATCCACAAGAGACCCAACTCAGAACAAAAGACTCCATAGGCTGAAAGTGAAGGGATGGAAAAAAATATTCCAAGCAAATGGACATGAAAAAAAAAAACAGGTGTGTAGCAATACTTATATCAGACAAAATAGACTTCAAAACAAAAGCCATACTAAGAGACTAAGAAGGTCACGACATAATACTGTGGGAGTTGTCCAACAAGAGGTTGTAACCTTTGCAAACTTAGATGCACCCAACATAAGAACACCTAAATACATAAGGAAAATCTTGGAGAACATTAAGAAGGAAATCAAAAGCAATACAATCATTGCAGGGGATTTTAACACCCCACTGTCAACAGTGGATATGTCTTCCAAACAAAGAATCAACAAGGATATCGTGGCATTGAATGATACCTTAGATCAAATGGACTTAATGGGTATTTACAGAGCTTTTCATCCCAAAGAAGCAAAATATACATTCTTTTAAAATGCCCATGGATCATTTTCAAAGATAGACCACATGGTAGGACACAAAACAAGCCTCTACAAATTTAAGAAAATTGAAATCATATCAACCATCTTATGGGATCACAATGGCTTGAAACTAGAAACTAACCT
Source organism: Micronycteris hirsuta (assembly GCA_004026765.1). Lineage (NCBI taxonomy): Eukaryota > Metazoa > Chordata > Mammalia > Chiroptera > Phyllostomidae > Micronycteris > Micronycteris hirsuta. The sequence goes on along the minus strand of PVJI01019419.1, from coordinate 5,011 downwards.
CAAGGGAAAAAACTCAAAAACACTCAAATACATGGAGACTGAATAACATATTATTAAATAATGAGTGGGTTAACAATCAGATCAAGGAAGAAATTACAAAGTACCTGGAAACAAATGAAACTGAATACACAACAACCTAAAACCTAGGGGACACATCGAGGGTAGTCCTGAGAGGGAAATTCATAGCAATATAGGCCTACCTAAAGAAGATAGAAAAGTCTCAAATATACAACCTAACCCTACATCTACAAGAAGTAGAGGCACAACAACAAACAAAGCCCAGAGTGAGTAGAAGGAAGAAAATAATCAAGATTAGAGTGAAATTAAATGACATAGAGACTAAAAAAACAATTCAAAGGATCAATGAATCCAGGAGCTGGTTCTTTGAAAAGATAAACAAAATTGATAAACCTTTAATGAGACTTATCAAGAAAAATAAAGAGAGAAAAAAAAATAAAATAAAGAGAGGACACAAACAGAACCAGAAATGTAAAAGGAGAAGTAACAAAGAAATAAAAAGGATTTAAGAAATTACTATGAACAACTACATACCAAGAAATTGGACAACCTGGGTGAAATGGATAAATTTCTATAAACATACACTCTTCACAAACTGAATCCAGGAGAAGCAGAAAGCCTCAGTACACCAATAACAACTAGCAAAATCGAAGCCGTAATAAAAAACCTCCTAGCACACAAAAGCCCTGGACCAGATGTCTTCACAGGTGAATTTTGCCAAACATTACAAAAAGAACAAACTCCTAGTCTTCTTACACTCTTTCAAAAAATTCAAGAGATGAAAGACTCCCAAACTGTTTTTACAAGGCCAATATAATTCTGATTGCAAAACCCGGTACAGACACTACACATAAAGAAAATTACAGGCCAATATCTCTGATGAACAGAGATGCTAAAATCCTCAACAAAATATCGGCAGTCCAGATGCAACAATACATCAAAAACATCATACACCACGATGAAGTGGGATTTATCTCGGGGATGCAAGGATGGTACAATAGTCACAAATAAATAAATGCAATACACCACATAAACAAAATGAAGGACAAAATCCACATGATCATATCAATAGATGCAGAAAAAGCATTTGATAAAATCCAGCACCCATTTAGGATTAAAACATTCAGCAAAGTGGGAATAGAGAGAGCACACCTCAACATAATAAAGGTCGTATAAGAGAAATCTACTGCCAACATCATACTCAATGGGTAAAAACTAAAAGCTTTTCCCTTAAGATCAGGAACAAGACAAGGGTGTCTGCTTTCACTTCTTTCAACATAGGACAGGAAGTCCTAGCCACAGCAATCAGGCAAGGAAAATAAATAAAAGGCATCCAAATTCAGAAGGAGTTAAACTGTCATTATTTGCAGACAACATGATCGTGTATATAGAAAACTCTATAGTCTCCACCAAATAACTATTCAACCTAATAAGTGAATTTGGCAAAGTCAATATTCAGGAATCAATGGCATTTCTGCACACCAAAAATGAACTATCAGAAAGAGAAACCAGGGAAAAAAATCTCATTTACTATAGCAACAAGGAAAATAAAGAACCTAGGAATAAATTTAACCAAGGATGTAAAAGACCTATACTCAGAAAAATATAGAACATGGAAGAAAGAAATTGAGGAAGATACAAATAAGTGGAAGCATATATCCTGTTCATGGTTTGGAAGAGGTAACATCATTAAAATGTCCCTACTACCCAAAGCAATCTATAAATTCAACACAATCCCTATTAAAATACCAATGGCATATTTCACTGATCTTGAACAAATATCCCAAAAATTTATAGGCAACCAAAAAAGGCCCCAAATAACCTAAGCAATCTTGAGAAAGAAGAATAAAGTTGGAGGGATCACAATATCTGATACAAAACTATACTACAAGGCCACTGTAATCAAAACAGCCTGGTACTGGCATAAGAACAGACTCATAGATCAATGGAACAGAATAGAGAGCCCATAAATAAACCCATGTCTCTATGATCAATTAATATTGACAAAGGGGGAAGTAGCATATAATGGTGTAAAAACAGCCTCTTCAATAAATGGTGTTAGGAGAACTGGACAGGTTCATGCAAAAAAAAATTTTTTTTAACTAGACCACTAACTTACACCATACGCAAAAATTAAACTCAAAATGGTTGAAAGAATTAAATACAAGTTGTGATTCCATAAAAATCCTAGTAGAAAACATAAGCAGTAAAATGTCAGCTATCCCACAGAGCAATATTTTTTGCCAATGTATCTCCTAGTGCAAGAGAAATAAATGAAAAAATAAACAAATGGGACGTCAAATTAAAAAGGTTCTTCATGGCTAAAGAAACCATAATCAAAATGAAAAGGGAACTGACCACATGGGAAAACATACAGGGTCCAGCAGAAGTAATGCCTACTTGAGTATGATTTTTAGAGTAATAATATGGGTGTGACAATGTTACAGAATTACATGCTTATGATTTTGTAATAAAAGATTTTGTATCCCTGGCTGGTGTGGCTCAGTGGATTGAGTGCCAGCCTGAGAACCAAAGTGTTGCTGGTTCGATTCCCCGTCAGGGCACAGGCCTGGGTTGTGGGCCAGGTCCACAGCTGGGGGTCTGTGAGAAGCAACCACACACAGATGTTTCTCTCCCTTTCTTTCTCCCTCCCTTTCTCTAAAAATAAATAAGTAAATAAAATCTTAAAGAAAAATAGTTTTGTAGTAAAAATGGGAGCGTTATTTGTGCCAATTTGCCAATGATACATTGGACAAGGGTTTAATGTCCAAAATATATAAAGAATTCATACGACTCAACACTTGGAAGACTGACGATCCAATTAAAAAAATGGGCAGAGGATCTGAATAGAAACTTCTCTAAGAAGGACATACAGATGTCCCATATACATAGGAAAAGATGCTCAACATCACTAGCCATCTGAAAAAATGCAAGTTAAAACTATAATGAGATATCACCTCACAACTGTTGGAATGGCTATCATTAATAAATCAACAAACAAGTAATTACGAGTATGTGAAGAAAAGGGAACCTAGCGCACTTTGCTGGGAATGCAGACTGGTGCAGCCACTGTAAAAAATAGTATGGAATCTCCTCAAAAAATTAAAAATGGAACTGCCTCTTGACCCAGCAATTCTGCTGCTAGAAATATACCCTAAGAATCCCAAAACACCAATTCAAAAGAACTTATGCACCCCTATGTTCTTTGCAGTACCATTTACAATAGCCGAGTGCTGGAAACAGCCTAGGTGTCCATCAGTAAATGAGTGGATCAAAAAACTGTGGTACATTTACACAATGGAATACTACACAGCAGAAAAAAAATTTCAGGCAGAAGGAAAAAAAAAAGGCAGAAGGAGCTCCTACCTTTTGCGACCTCATGGATGGAACTTATTATTATATAAGTGAAATAAGCCAATCAGTGAAAGACAAATGCCATGTGATCTCACTTATAATAGGAATCTAATGCACAAAATAAACTAATGCGCAAAATAGACCAGACACATGGAAACACGGAAGAGATTGACAGAGGCCTCTAGAGAGGAGGGCAGAGGGGGAAAATGGTGGAAAGAAAGCGAAGGAACTAGTCAAAGAACCTGTATGAATGACCCATGGACATGGACAACGGTGGGGGAATTAACTGTGGGAGGCCGAGCAGGAGCCGTGCTGGGCAGAGAACAAAGGGGAACGAACTAGGACAACTGTTAATAGAATAAACATTTTAAAAGTCAGGAAACTGATGCTTGTTACGATCAATCAAGATGATTCATATGAAACTGCCCTTTCAGTAGATTAAAAGAAATTGTCTAGTATTGACAATACTATGTGTCAACCAAAAAAAAGAGAAAGTAGAGGATTTAGCCAGTACAAAAGGGAAAAAGGAACCAGCTGGAAGCCATTATAACAGAAAATTAAGAAAGGGACTTTTGTCTTAAAATTGTTATACAATTCACATATATTTGAACCTCAGCATTTCAAGTTTGGTCTCCTATCAATAGAAATACTGTCACCCTATTATTATTTTATACATATAAAATTAGCTACTTGAATATTACAAGCAAGTTCCTGAAATAGGTCTGCTTTACCCCGGCCACAGGCTGAAATGGACGCTGAGCATTCACTCTCCGCCTGAAGACGTTTCCCTGACCCTGGCAAGTTCCAAGAACTTGCCTCCACCACCCTACCCGCCACCATCCCCTGCCCATCCTTTCCGCAGCTTCGGCCACCTACGCCTACAAATTTGACCCATTGAGTTTCCGCCATCCTCCTGTCTCTGGTTGGAAGGAAGGGACCTTTCTTCCTCCGAATCCCGATTTGGATAAAGAAGTAGCCCCCTCTTTTTGCGATCAAGGGGTGGGTGACGGACCCCACTCTCCCAGCTCAGGGAGGAGGTGCTGAGGCGCAGGCTGAGTCACCCCAGGGACCTGCTTCCCAGACAGGATTGATACACCGGCGGACAGACGAATGACCCGAGAGAGCCCGGGAACCAATCAGAGCGCAAGAATGCGCCGCCTGCATCTCCGCCGCAGGCCGGACCCAGAAGAAGGGGATACGCAAATGAGCCCGCAAAATGGCAGACCGCGCGCCCGACCCCGGTCAGCGGACCTCGTCTGCGGCGGAGCGAGCTGGTGCGCTTTTCCAAATGGGTGTAGCCGCTTGGAGGAGGTGTGGAGAAAGGGGGGCGTGCGACAGCCAATCCGGGGCGCCCTCCGCCACTCCTTCCGCCTCGGGCTTCCCGCCGGGGCCGCAGCCCCACATCTACGTTCCCTCTGCTGCAAGCGAAGACTGAGGCCGCCCGCTCACCGAGCATGGACGCCCCGGCCCCGCCGCAGCCCCCAGCCCAGAGCTCGCTCTGGCCTCCGAGTCTCCCGCCCGCGCCCGCGGGGCTGCTGCGGCGGGACCCCACCGGCGGCGCGCTGCTGCTGCTCGGCCTGGCCGCGCTGCTCGGCTGGAGCTGGCTGAGGCGGCGCCGGCCGCCCGGCATCCCCCCCGG
>PVJI01019418.1:0-31133 GCA_004026765.1 Micronycteris hirsuta | reverse complement strand
AGTTTCTTGGTCTTCCTCTTGTCCTTTTGGCAGCCCTGTGATCCAGATGTTGGGTCATTTACAAATGTCTCTGAGGTTCCTGAGTCCCTCCTCATTTTTTTGAATTCTTGTTTCTTCCTTCTGGTCTACACTATTGGTTTGAGTCCCAGCTTCCTTTTTTTCCCTATTGGTTCCCTGTAAATCTTCCTCCATTATCTTTATCGTATTCTTCATTTGTTCAATTATTTGCATCCACCTTTCTTCCAGTTTTGTGAGCATCCTGATTACCAGTGTTTTAAACTGGGCATCTGTTAATTTGGCTATCTCTTCGTCCATTAGTTGTAATTTGTTCTGATCCTTCATTTTGGCCATTTTTATTCTTTTTTATCTCGGCGCACCTGTTGGAGTCTTAGGTGTTTGTCAGTGCCTGGCAACCTGGGTCGTTTTTTTGTGACATTTCCTCTGGGGGTGGGGTCTGGGAGGGAGTAATGGCGTCTGCCATTCACTGCTGCTCCCTATCGCCCTCTGCTCCCTAGTTCCCCACCGCCTTTTCCGCCAGTCTCGGCCCTGCTGGTTCCCACTGGCCTCTCCAGTTACGCCACCGGCTTGCGAGGTTCACCCATTGCTCAGGTCGTGCTTTGGTTAGGCGCTCACGGGGTGAGTTCCTCCGGGCAAATTGCCTCTCACTCCGTTCCCCCACTTGGTTCTGCCCCACTTACCAGCCTGGATGTATGTCCTCCCCAACTTCCTGGGTGTCGGACTTCCCTTCAGTTCGATTCTGTTTGTTTATTTTTCGCTATTGAGTTCGTTGTTTAAACTCTCTGGTTGTGAGTGGCGGCACAGCGCGTCCACCTACGCCGCCATCTTGGTGGAAGTCCCACTCATGAACTTTTGAGCTGTTAAGCCAACTATGTAACCAAATCCTGAACTTCACTGCCACCTTCCCATGGCAAGTGGGCCACCTGCATTCCTCACCTTCAAAGGAACCAATGCATTTCACCAGCCAGCATTCTACATTTACATAGAGGATCTAAATGGAAACAGTCCTCATCATTTTGCCTCTTTGTTCATACACTGGACCTAACTGATCCCTGTTAACTGAGCTAGCATCCTTTATTTACATGGAGGACCTAAATGGAAACCACACTTACAGTTTCCACCTTTATAAACCCAGCCTTCCTTTGTTCATTTCGGAGCACAATTTGAGTTGTTACCTGAATTTTTGTTTTCCATATTACAACTCTTTGCTCATTTAAATAATTTTTGTTCTTTATTACTGCTCTTCTTTTTTGGTTGACCACACTAATGGTTCCTACCTTTATGGCCACGCTTAGAAAGAGCACCACTACCCCATGATTACATAAACGTCCCCTTAAACACCTTCACATGATGTTATGTTTTGTTTTGTTCTGTTAATATTTGTATTCTTAGTCTACCTGAAATATATTTTTGGTATGAAGTAAGAGGAAGAATTCTAACAATATTTGCCACCCAAAATGTGGACATTTGTCCCCAGTGAATTAAAGACTTTATTTTTTTAATATGTTTCTTGATTTTAGAGAGAGAGGAAGGAGGGGAGAGAGAGAAACATCGTTGTGAAAGAGGAACATCAATTGGTTGCCTCCCATATGCACCCTGACCAGGGATCGAACACACAACCTAGGTATGTTCTTTGACCAGAATTAAACCCCCAAACTGTTGGTGTCTGGGACAACACTCCAACCAAATGAGCCACACTGGCCAGGGCAAATTAAAGACTTTAAATACTTCTAAATTCTTCTATCTATTTGGAGAGCATTATGCTAAGTGAAACATGCCAGGCAGTGAAAGACAAATACCATATGATCTCACCTGTAAGTGGAACCTAATCAACAAAATGAATAGGCAAGCAAAATATAGCCAGAGACATTGAAATTAATAACAAACTGACAGTAACCGGAGGGGAGTAGGGAAGGGGATAACAGAGGAAAGAAGGGGAAGGGTCATCAAGGCACATGTATAAAGGGCCCATAGATGAAGCCAAAGGGGATAGGTTGAGGGTGGGAGGCAGGAATGGGTGGGGAGGGTGGAGTGACAATGAAGACAACTGTACTTGAACAATAATAAAAAAATAAAAATAAAAATAAATTCTTCTATCTATTTGGGTCTCTTCCTTATGTCATTCTGCTACTTATTTAATTAATTAAATTATAACTTGATCATTTGACTAACTAAAATTTTTGAGATAATAAAAGCATAAAAAAGACAACAAATTAGAAAAATTATGGCAGCAAATATGAAAGTTGAGTGATTGATAACATTATGATAAATCATACAAATCAACAGAAAAACTACCAAAACGCAAAAAAAGGGCATGGAAAATGAGCAAAGGGCATGAGAAAAAAATTCATGAAAGAAGAAAAATAAATCACTAATATAGACATTAAAAAGCGAGTTCAGTGAGGTTAGGGGAGGTGGGATTGAGCAAAATAAAAAGGACACATGGACATGGACAATGATGTGGTGGTTGCTTGGGGAAGGGGGTATAGTGGGACAACATGTTAATGGAAAAAATAAAATAAAGATCAAATTAAAAAATTTTAAAAAGTGATTTTCATCTCTTTGTAGTGAAATAAACATAAGTTTAAGAGATGAAATAACTTATTAAACTGCCCATTTAACAAAAATTATTTCATAAAACAGGTTTTTATAAGTCCTCAAAGTCAAAAGATACCCCGGTAGGTATACAGATGAACAGAATCATTTTTTTAAAAATCAGGCAATATCTAACAAGTCATAAAAGTGTTTATTCTTTGATTTAGTAGCTTTTTTAGACTCTAGCCTAGAAAATAATTTGAAATGTAGTAAAAGATTTATGTACAAAAATATTTATCCTAGTCTTATTTATATCAAAAATAGAAACTAGGTAAAAATCCAATAAAATCATTAATATATAAAACATAGCATAATCACAGTACTGAATACCCCGGCTATTTAAAACAGCTATTTTCAAAACTTTTTAATAACATATGTAAAGTCTTAAGACATCACATTAGGCAAAAATAAGGAATTTTTAAAAAGTATATATATTTGGATCCTAATCAGTAAAAATATATGCAAAAAATATATTAAATTCGCATAACGATCATCTCTGAGATTAGTGGAATCATGGGCAATTATTATTATTGCTTTCTTCATTTTCTTATTTCAAATACACAAGTCTCTATTATCTGGCAAGAGGGGAATATAAATTTCAGAGCGGCCTGTGCTTTTAGGGTGGGAAGACTATGGACAAGCATTCAGGAGCTGTGAGAAGCAGCAGAGGGAGGGAAAGGACGAAGGCTTTAAAGAAGAGACGAGACGCTGTGAAGATTCTGAGGAAGAGTGGCATCGAGGGGCCAGGAGGAGTAAGTCGGGCCAAGGAAGACAAATGCCAAGCTGATTTCACTCCTATGTGGAACCTGATGAACAAAATAAATGTGGAAACAAAACAGAAACAGGCTCATAGATGCAGAGAACAAACTGATTGATGGTCGCCGGCTGGGAGGGATTTGGGGGACTGGACGAAAAAGGTAAAGGAATTAAAAAATGCAAATTGGTAGTTACCAAATAGTCGCAGGAATATAAAGTACAGCACAGGGAGCACAGTTAATAATACTGTACTAACTACGTACGGTGTCGGGGGATACTTGACTTATCGAGGGGACCACTTTGTAAGTTATATACATGTCTAAACACTATGCCCTTTATTATCAGAAATGTTTGTGTTAAGTATTTGAAATATCCTGTTAGACATTTGGATTTCTTCCAACTAAGGGAGAATTGAGATTTCAAGAGTTTGGGAACAGGACAGGGGATGCTGAGAAAATAAGTAAAGCCTCCAACTCAGAGTTAAGTTATTTTCACACTTTATACCCTTGGGTTAAAACCACACACAAAACTAAAAACAAAACTCTTATTAAACGACTTCTAGTTTTCGTGACAACACTTCACAGTGTCACATGTGACTCTGTAGGCTGCCCACAGAGATCAAAGTAAGAGACAATTTTAAGATGCGGTTCCTCTTCTGGCCATTTTACTAAGATGTCCTTTACCCAGCACAGTGCAGATGACAACTCGTTTGCCCCCTTGGTACGTGTCAGATAAAGCAGAGCTCCCAGTTCAGCCTTGACTAGAGTTCCCACAGAATATAGTTAATGAAATATTCTACGCAGAGGTCCCCAAGAAAAGCATCTTATTTTAGTTCTCATTATCTTAATGAAATAGTATAGTTCGTAATTCATTAATCTGCCTGGAGTGACAAAGTAGGCTGCAAGAAAATAAAAGGGGGCCTCTATCATCCCCAAAAAGACAAAGCTGAGATATCTCATTAGGGATAACATATGCTTAAAATTCACTATGTTCTGCTAAGTAATGCACGGTTTCCTATTTTTTAAAAAAGTAATAGCGACACACACATTACATTTCTCTTTTTGAGGAACATGGTCACCTTCAAAAAAGCATACAGGATTCCTTTTTAAGCCATTAAAATTCTTGGTTTTCCATGAGAGAAAATGTTATACACTATAGATTTCTACAATATGTATTACACTGAGGTGATGAGCTAAGTAAACACCTACTGAGCACAGTGATTGGCAAAGGACAGTGGGGAAGGGCCGGTTAACAGACCTTTGTCCCTCTTCAGGCTCCTGGGGCCTTTTCTTTGAGAAGGACTGCCGGTCACTCCTATTGATGATACACTGTCAAAGTGCGAGGCCATTCCACATTTTACAATTATTAAGTTAATGGGTCTTCGTGCATCCCTTTACTCACAACTAGATTTTAACTAAACGCAACAGACTAACATGTGAAACCAGTTTCTTTTGGTAAAGTACTTTAAAGTTCAGGAGTGATATAAGGTAATAGTGATGAAAACCGTAACATCTGTCTGACTCAGTATAACCCTAAACAGCAGCAGCAGCAGCATAGACCTTGGTGTCAAAGCGTTCAGTAGAGTCCTACACTTGTGGGAGGTGCCACTTCTAAGCCATGAAGGACATCTGTGTTCTCAATGCCATCTCCACATGCTGAACCTAACTTCCTTAGACTTTGAACTCTATCTGTGACTGAGGCTGGCATGTGAATGCCGTCTGGCTGTAAGAGGAAGGACAGAGTAAACGCAGATATCTCCCCCTTGAAGCGAAGGCCAGAGATCCCAGACCACTGAACCTTAAAACATTGTCACTGGAATCCCTTTTCCATGCTAAAGCATTATTCTCTTGCACACAAAAATAAACACACCAAAACAGGAACTGTAGGCTTATGGGAGGAAGCCATCAATTACATGTAAGTGTGATATCAGTCTTGGACGTGGTGTAAACATTTTATGAAAAGGGGGCTATGAAGACGTTAAAGTTCTGTTCGTAACTATGTGACCTTGGAGGTTATGAAGGGAAAAGAAGATTTCAGCAGATGTATGAAAAATGTCTCCCACAGATGAACTCTCCGTTTGAGAAGTTAAAGAAAAAAAAGCAATGCAAATATCTAGTGCTCAAGAGCTCAAAATTCATAATGAATCAAAAGCTAACTTCTCAGTGCTCATATAGGCTATGCCAAAGAGCAATTCCAGTGTACCGACTTTGATTCCTTGAGTGAGATAAAGGAGCTGAGGGAACGAGGGCGAGACACAGTCTTCCGCCTGCATCTTGTTCCCACTCATCAACTGCTTCAGCTAGAATAAAATACTGGCTGGAACTGCTCTGCTCCACGACACAGGTACAGTGCAAGTGTCTCACAAGAAAAAGTACATTTTAAATTATAGGCAAAAAGATGAAGATGCTTGCTATGACTAGACAAGTTTACTTTATACCTGGCTAGCTCTTTCAGGCCAAGGTCACAAAGCTGAGTTCATTTTTAACAACTTCTTAGTTTTTTGTCAAAATTTGGTTCACCATCAAGTGAATCTGTAACATTTTTCTTAACTCTTCTCGGTCTTTGTTTCCATTGTTTCTCTTTGTACAAAAGCATGCTGACTTGGGTAATTTTTCTTGCATTTTTAATGGTTCAGCCTGTCTCCAGCTTCTTAATCCAACACCGAGACTCAAAGACCTTCCTATCAATCACAAAAATAGCTTGTCATTCCTCTTCTCAAATAATGATTCTCAAATATTTGCAAATCAAATGGCTTGCAACTATTTTTCAATCTTGCGTTAGGTTAGGAAGTCTTTGATTGCAAGTAACTGAAACTCCAACTCAAAGGCTTGAGCAATAAAAGTTATGGAGTTATTGTAATAAAAGTTATTTTTTAAAACAAGAAAGGTTACTTGTTCATGTAAGCGACAATACCATGACAGTATTTGACTTGATCCAGCAGCTGAACAATGTCACCAAGCTTATCTTTATACCGACCCTCTGACCTGAGGTGTTATATTCACCCTAAGGATTGTTTTGATCTCAGATGATTTTCAGTACCCCCTAAGGCTACAGCTTCATTAGTTTCAGTGGGAAAGTCAAAGTCTGTTTCCCTAGTAGCTCTATTGAAATGCCAGTGTCGTCTAGTGGTACACATCAGGACCACGTGACCATCACTAAAACCTGTCTCTGTGGCTAAGGGGATGGGAAACACTGATTGCTGAAATTAATCAGAGGCCTTTTGGAGCTGAAGGAGAGGACTATGTTACCCAAACTACATAGCTGGGAAATTTGAGACACTGTATTCAAAAGAGAGAAGGGATGGTCTGGAGTCAACCAACAATCGTTGACTACAACACTGAATCCTGAACGTGTACCACGCTGTGACAATTTCTGCACTTGCTACTCCTTCTAATATCCCACACAGAATAGTGTAATATTCCCTAAACAGCAGGTACAATATGAATGTTGATATTAGTAAAACACAAACATACAGAGAATAAATTCTGAGCACATGCTTGCTAGATCAATGCATTTGTGAATCACAACATGAAAAGAAAATAAAATTTATAAATCATATTTAAACAAACTTATCACTTTAAAAACTCATTGTGACTACAGACCCATGTTTTGCTTTTATTATTATTATTATTATTATTATTATTATTGCTTCCAAAGAACCATACATTTAGAATCACACTTGGAAAGGACATGTTAATCATGATTTTAAAATTTTATTGGAGTATAAAAATATTACTTTTACTTAGTGTGACCATACATGCTAGTTTACCTAGAAGATTCTTGGTTTTTGCCTTTTGTCCCTGGGTAACTATTAATAGTACTCACTTTCACTCTCAAGAAACTTCTGCTTTGGACAATAAATTATTTGGTCAGCCTAGTTTTAAATAAATGTCAAACATTTGTTTTATATTTTAAAAGAAATTTGAGATAAGGAAACTAATCAAATAAAAGTAAAGTTAAACAGGCATACTCTTTATGTGAGTAAAAATAATGTTCATTTTATCACGCTGTAAGAAATACAGCCTCATTTCTAAAGTCTGAAAGAAAACTCATTTGAAACCACAGCTGTTGTGCTGTAGGGATGTGGATTAAACTCATCATTATCTTTCTGTAAGTACTCTTCCCTGGACCAATCAGTGGCTATATGGTATTTACAGACCCTGGACACCAAGCTGACTTGAATGACCTTTGTACTGGAATACAATCAGATTATGTCTAATCTAAATGTGGCATGTCCTTGATAAAACAGACAAATCCTAATCCCCTACTACAAAAGCAAAGCCAGTCCCATTTCCGATGGTTATCTACTTATTTTCTTTAAAAAAAATTAAATAAAGTTTAAATTCTCTCAGTCTAAATTTAATGTCAAAATAAGTATTTGGAGGTTTTGAGTGGTGGTTAAAGCACATTTTAATAGCCTAAATTGTGTTATTACAAAACACAATTCTTTCTTTTCTAAAGAATACAGATTAACAAAATAAACGATCCCCACTACTGTAAAAGAATAAAGTCAAGCTGAAAAAGCATCTCATTTCCTGTTTTCTAAATTACTTGACAGTTTAATCTTGAAGCTCAGATTATGCAGTGATCTGCCCCTATAGTTCCTCAGCTAAACCTTAATGATGTTTTAAAGCAGAAGACCCCACAAGATAACTCACCGAACCGCTCTAAAATGAGCCTTCCCAGCTTTTGACATGTTGTGATACTGCTGTCAAGTGCTGCTTCACCTTGAACCTTTGAGACTGAGTGCCATTCTCAAGGGCATGAGAAGGTGAAATACAAGTGGAGATAACACCTCCTCGCCTCCTTAGTTCCTGGCTTTCACCATCCGGCAGCCCTAGCTCCCATCTTTTCCGCTGAAGACCCCAGAAGTCACTGTTAGAATCCTGAGAACATCTATCTCCCTCACTCTGCAGGCTTCGGTGAGACAATTTTGGAGATCCTCCTTTTTAAATATTACATTGTCTCTGTCAGCCACATGACCTGGAAATGAGAGTCTAAAATTAGAAAAGAATGGATAGACAAAAACGTTATTAAAGGAAAAATAACCTATCCAAAATGTCGCCACCACCCTCCACACGACAGTTCGCGGTTTGGAACTGACACACCAAAATGGAATTCAATGTTTAAACGAATAAGGGAGAAATTTTCTAAAGGCATGAGGAAGGAAAAGAGTATTTCTACAAAGACTGATACTGCACTATTTCCCAATACAGCTCTATAAAGCTACAAATAAAACAATAGCAACACTGGCAAGGGTTTTGATGCGCTCATGATTTTCTTCAGGGAGGGGTGTGGAAGGAAGGCTTGTTCAGAACAACGAAAAGGTGACATTTCAACTCTAACTTGAGACTGATTTCATTCCCGTTAAAAAAACTCAGACACCACTCTCCCCGGCCCCATCCATCTCTATGAAGCAAAGAGCTATTGATAGCTTTGCTGAAAAGCAAAAATATTCCTAGAGATGCCTTTAAAGTATTTAGCATGCTCTCTAAAGAAAGGGGTCAGTAGCAAAATATTTTTCCACAATGCAAAATAGATCTGTATCTGAAATGAATGTGTTTTTTACCTGTTTTGTAAGTTATTCAGAATAAAATTCTTGCCTAGATTCCTCTCATTGCCTAGCACCTACCCACAAAATATATATTAAAAATAATTATCAAGTGCTTTTGCATCTATAAGTAATGTAATAAGAAAGGTAAATTTGAACCTAAAAATTCATAAGGTATGCATATAAAACAAATCTAGTGGACTTCTGGTTTATGTATCAATTCAAAACGTTCTACACAGCAGAAAGGAAGAAGGAGCTTATACCCTTTGCAACAGCATGGATGGAACTGGAGAGCATTATGCTAAGTGAAGTAAGCCAGGCAGTGAGGGACAAATACCATATGATCTCGCCTTTAACTGGATCATAAACAACAAAAGCAGAAAGCAAGCAAAACATAACCAGAGACATTGAAATTAAGAACAGTCTAACAATAGCCAGGGGGGAGGGGGGAGGGGACAATGGGGAGAAGGGCTTTCAGGAACCACTATGGAGGACACATGGACAGAACCAAGGGGGAGGAGGGAGGCTGGAGAGGGTGGTGGGGCTGGAGGGGGAAGTAGGAGGGGAGGGGAGAGGATGCAGGTAACTGTAATTGAACAACAATAAAGTTATTACAAAAATTAAAACAAAAAAAACATTCAAATCTTTCATCCATTCAATCCTTATTAAGTTCCTACCATGTTCTAAGTACTACAGTAGACAGAAGACAAATTGGAAACTCACCTTTAATGATATTAAAATCTAACCTTTAATGATATTAAAATCTAACAGAGCCCTGGCCCAGTGGCTCAGTTGGTTGGAATGTCATCCCGTACACCAAAAGGTTGCGGGTTTGATTCCTGGTCAGGGCACATACCTAGGTTGCAGGTTCAGTCCTCAGTTGGGGCCAGGGCATGTACAGGAAGCAACCTATCAATGGTTATCTCTCACATCAATGTTTTCTCTGTCTTTCTTCTCTCTCTTTCTTGCCCTCCCTTACTCTCTCTCTAAAAAAAATCAATAAAACATATACTTGGATGAGAATAAAAAAATCTAAGAGAGAGACATAATTATTTTAGGAGAAAAGTGATGTAATACAGTACCAGAGACTGATAAATTCTTCAAGCTGTCCTTACTTTACTAAGAGCCCACCCTGTACCACACACTGTGTTAAACACTATGGATACTGTAGTCAAAGTGTGTAAATATGGTGGGTGTGTGGGGGAGAAGGAAGGCACAGCAAGAGCAAAGACTTGTAGGTATAGAAAGAGTTAATGGAACTGCAAGCAGCTGGGTCTTTTGAAGAGAGGAAGCATGATAAGAGGGACTGGGCAGAGAGAGGTGAATAGAGAGACTGAGAGAGAGTCTAGGTCACAGCGGTCCTTGTAGGCTTCCCCCCACAAATTAGAATTCCATCCTGTAGACAATGGTGAGCCATTGAAGGTGTTTAAGGATCTCTCTTTAATTATTTTAAATATGTCATAGCTGATTTCGTAACAGCACATGTACCACTTTAAGGAAATGATTCAGGAAAATTAGTGTTTTGCATTTATATATTTGTAAATAGAAATAATGATGTACTTGAAATACATCATCTTGCATGTAAAAGATACATAATAATTCATATTAAATATTAAATATATTTTTTAAAAATATACTAAACATATATCTTAAAACCAGCACTGTCCCACATTTCCTTTCCCCTCCCATTATTCTATCCATTAAATGCTGCCTTCATTGAGGATGAGGTTGGGTATAAATATTGCCTTTCTTCCAGCATATTACTGAAACATAATATATAGGCATACAAGCAAAAAAGCATAAGTATATAATCTATGAACTGTCACAAACTGAACATATGCCATGTAACCAGCATTAAAGCAAGAGATGGAATCTTACCAAAATCCCCGAAGCCTGCTCATGTCCCTGCTAATCATTTTCTACCGCAGGGGTAACCACTATCCTGACTTCTAACACCATGAACTAGATTAGCCTGTTTTTAAACTTCCTAAACATGAAATTATGCAGTATTTATTCGTTTGTGGGTTTAGTTCAATGTTGTGTGTATTTATTTCCATTTCTCTGTAGTACTCTACTGTATGAATATATCACAATTCATTTATCCAGTTTACTGTAAATTGACATGTGGGTATATTCCAGTTGGGGTTATTACCAGCGATGCTGCTCTGAGCATCTGGAGTTTTGAGGACAGAGGCATGCATACCTGCACAACTGCTGGGTCTGCCTTACTTCGTATTGTTCCTTTGTTTGTAACACAAATACTTCCAAGCACAGAGTGAATGTAAGGCAGGGATATGTGTGAAACCACAGAAGAGGTAGAAATACATCCTACAAACAGCTGGACAAAAATTTAAACACTATTTTCTGCTTATTAGTTCTTCACCACGATCCCACCCTAACACATATCATTTAGGGATAATGGTCTCTTGGAGGGGAACTCTTTATTTAAAGTATAACATGAACCCATTTCTTCTATGCAGCTTTATTAAATAAAATTTTTAAAAATAAATCCATTCAATTTTGTCTCTCAGATAACTTGCTTCAACATTAAACAAAGCACCATACAGGGAGTGGCTACATCACTGCGATAAAGAACATGCCAAGGGAACCTGAAAGGAAACATTTAGAGAAGAAATGACTCTTGGTTTTCATGAATTTTGAGAGTTTGAAAAATACAAATCACTTCAAGAAAATCTTTAGAACCTTTCCTCTAAAGAGGCTTATATAACCAAATCACAGGCAACTGCATTTCTGAAAATATTTTACGAGACTTGCATGACTTGAAATAGATGGGTTTTATGGATTGCCTGGGCTTTGTGCCTAGATATTTTCGCAGAGATCATCTCACATTTTGTTCCTAGGATCAATAGTGTCAGCAGATGTTAAGGCTTATTAGCCAAGTACAATGATTTAAAAAGAAAGGAAGGAAGGGAGGTGAAGAGGAAGGGAGACGGACAAACAGAGAAGAAGGAAGGGAGGGCGGGAAGTGGGGAGGGGGGACAGAAGGCAGGCAGCAAAGCAGGTTTCTGTGCACCATCATCACCAAAAATATGTGAGTGATGTGTCGTGTGAGGATGGCATGACGGCTATGACATCACTACAGCAACGTCGTCACTAGGCAATAGGAATGTTTTCAGCTTCATTATAATATTATGGTTCCACCATCACACATGTGGTCTGTCATTGACTGAAACATCATAATGCAGCACATGACTTAATGTCAATTCACTTCCCAAAGAAAAATTAAATGAACAACAGACATACACAGGCCAAAAAAAAAAAAATGAATGTAGACACTAACTACACCTTTCACAAAAATTAACTCAAAATGGATCATGGACATAAATGTAAAACACTGAACCATAAAACTTCTAGAAGGTAACATAGGTAAAAATCTCAGTGACCTTGGATTGGGCAATGAGTTTTTAGATGCAATATGAAAAGTATAATCCATGACGAAAAATTTTGATAAGTGGAACTGCATTGAAATTTTAAAATTCTGCTTCATGAAGATACTTTCAAGAGAATAAAAAAACAAGCCACAAACTGGGAGGAAATATTGGCAAAACACATATCTGATAAAGAACGTGTGTCCAAAATATACAATGAACTCTCAAAACTGAATAATAAAAAACAACCAAATTTAAAGAGGGCAAAAAGACTGATAGACACCTCATCAAAGATTTACAGATGTCAAATCAGCACATGAAAATATGCTTAATGCCATGTCAATAAGAAAATGCAAATTAAAACACAGAAATACCAGTACAAACCTAAAAGAATGTCTGAAACCCTACTGGAGTGGCCAATGCACTGGCAATGCCAAATGCTGGTGAGAAGCTGAAAAAGGGACATCTCATTCATTGCTGGTCGGAATGTAAAATGGTGCAGCTACTTTGGAAGACAGGCAGTTTTTTACAAAACTAAACTGAGAGTCACCATATGATCCAGCAATCACTCTCCTAAGTGTTTAACCAACTGAGTTAAGAACTTATTTCCAGAAAAAAACCTATACATGTATGATTATAGCAGCTTTACACATAATTGCTGAAACTTGGAAGCAACCAAGATGTCCTTCAATAGGTGACTGGATAAAGAAATGGTGTTACATCTGGACAATGGAATGTTATTCAACAATAAAAAGAAATAAGCTATCAAGCCACAGAAAGACATGGAGGAACCTTGAATACGCATCACTAAGTGAAAGAAGACAATCTGAAAGGCCATACACTACATGATTCCAACTACATGACATTCTGAAAAAGGGCACTGGTTTCCAGTGGTCAGGGAAGGAAGAGAGAGGGATAAATGCCTGAGTATAGCACAGGGGATTTTTAGGAAAATGAAACTATGCTGCATGATCCTGTGTAACGGTGAGTAACAATATGTATTTGGCAAAACTCATAGAACAATACAAGACAAAAGGTGAACCCTAATGTAAACTATGGACTTGAGTTAACAGTGATGTACCAATACTGGTTCATCAACTATAACAAACGTACCGCACCAGTGCAAGACATTACCAATAGGGGAAACTGAGGTAGAGGACAGGCAGTACAGGGAACTCTGTACTTTCTCTTCCACTTTTCCTGTAAACCTAAAATGTCTCTAAAAATAAAGTCTACTAATTTAAAAATTATATAAACTGATGTTTATTTTCAGCCAGTTAAAATATCTGAAAATATACCATAATACTCATGAAAAAGTAAACAAGAGAAATTGTACTTAAATCCTAAAATGAGATGCCTGGTGTACGGAGACTTCCTTTTCCAGACAGAATCAGTAATAATAATGATGATAACAACTGATGGGTAACAGTTACTGTGCATTTACAAGTGCCAGGCACTGTGCTATGGATTTATATGTAACATAGTTATGTTAACTAATGCAAAGTTAAGTTAATCCATACACAACCTTATGGAGTAGATATTATCTTTGTTTTTCCAATAATTATAAAGGCAGTAAACAGTAAGCAGGCAGACTGACGCCACTTTGTACCCTTACCCACAGGGCCACCATGCATTTTACTGCAACATGGAGACCCAATAAAATTACATGCACATCTCCCAAGGATTCCACATGTATCAGATTGAGTCACCTGGAAAAAAAAGGTAAAAAATAGGCTCATTGTCTAAATTATATATTTTTTAAAAACCTACCTGTGACCTACATATACTACTTGGCTATGCTTGAGTGAAATGAAAGTAAAATCTCTAATTTTCCGGAGCAGAAATCCTTGCAAGCAGATACCAATGTTTTCATGACCTAGATGTTTGCTCAAATGCTCCTTCCAAGAGCAAAGAAGAGGTCAGTTCTGCTGTAGCGAGTGGGTGGTGTGAGGGCCAGAGGGCCAAGGCCTGGGCCAGCAGTCAGGAGGCCAGTGTCGTAGTTCAAGCCCCACCACTTCCGAGCCAAGTGACCTCAATTTGAAAAGACTGTTAGAGAAAATCCCTGAGCCACTTCTAGTTCTTGGATTCATGCATTTGGGACCTTGGAGATGATTTATTTTGTGACAGAGAAAAAGAACTCAGTCCTAAGGCATGAACGACTTATGATAGGGTGCAGAGTTTCAACTGAGGCAAGACCGCCTTCGAGTAACATCCAGCTGTGGGTCTGAGGATCTGAGGCAGAGCCTCTTTCCACAGACGTGTTTCTGAGTTGCAGAACAGTCAGATTGATTAAACGGTCAGTGTTAGGAAAATGAGTTCCAGTTGGTATCGCAGTGATTCTGGATAACCAAGGCCCTATGCAAAACTAGGGGAGAAAAAATCTGGCCTAGTGGTGTGTTGACAAAGGAACCTCCCTCCTCCTACCCAGACCTTCCTCTGCTGCCTACACCCACTTCCCCACTTCCCTGGGCACACATCCCAGGGTGTTCCTTGAGGTTCCCTATGTGCTACAAACATTCACCTCTTCTTTAGAAAGTGCAGTCTCATTGCAGCTCCTCTAGGATTTGGAAGGAAAACAAACATATAAATGAATCAGACTACAATATAAATGGCTGAAAGAAGCTTTAACTGTTCCAGGGTCAGTATTTGCATTTTTAAAATGTTAATATACATAAACTTTTCAAAAGCGGATTTTGGATAAGAGGAGGTTTTGTGGGCTTTTAAATTTTTTAATTCATTTTTAAGAAAGGAAAGAACATGATTTGAGGACATCCTGCCTTTATTACTCACAGTACTTTAGCCCACCAAATCAGAAAAACAAAACCAGACACTAAGCAACCTGCCACGCCATTCTGAAAAATTATTAATTCAAATCCAAGCCACCTTACGAGATTGCAAGGTATGCATGTTCTTTAGGCTGATAATTTAAATGATCAGCTTAAACTGCCAAGTATATACTTTATAACAATCATCACATTCCCCACTAGTAATCAAAGCATCCAAGAATTAAAGTAAGCTATGCTTTGAGAAAATATTCAAGATATTTTTGCAATTATGTCCTGACAAGTGTAGCTCAGCTGGTTGGGCATCGTTCCGCAAAGTGAAAGGTCACCCGTTCAATTCCCGGGCAGGTCAGGGAACAGGCCTGCGCTGTGGTCCCCGTCGGGGCACATACATGAGGCAACTGATCAATGTTTCTCTCCAACATCGATGTTCCCCTCCCTCCCTTCCTCTCTCTCTAAAAATAAATAAATAAAATCCTTTAAAAAAGAAAATTTCTGCAATTAAGAGCCGAAGTGATTTTGCTGACATTACCTCCAATAAGAATCATTCTGTGCTTGAACAACAATAAAATAAATAAAGCATTAAAAAAAAAAAAGAATCATTTCATGCATTTGAAACTTCTCTGGGTTGAGCCCAAAACAACAACGTTGTATAAAAAGCTTTTCAAAATTACTTTACGGCTTCTGAAAAGCTGCACACCCCATTGCTTTACATTCCTCTAGGTATACAACCCTGGACACATTGAAATTTAGATATATATATATTTTTCAAACAATCAGATGCTTTGTGCAATTCTTTGAGACACAATTGAGGACCTGACTACATTTTTCAGTCTTCTGTTTTCCCAATTATGCCCATATTTTGACTATTTCAAAAGAACACAAAGAAAAATCACCCACATAAAATGACATTTTTACTGTTATTTGGAACTCTTTCAGACCTCACACATGCGATGCTGACAAGCACTGCTCTATAGAGGGTGCGCGCTGTGAAAACACATGAATGCAGGGTCCCGCTGAAACATAGTATACAATCCTCAGATAGAAAGATAAAGGAGTAACAATTAAGGGGGGAAGTTTTAATTGTAGAATCAAAACAAGAATAAATAATATTATTTGCATGGTTCTACAAGTGTACTGATATCCATCACACCGTTTGCCATTTGACAGCAGTACCCTGTTTACTAATTGATAATATATACATTGCTGTCTTGTAAGAGCTTAGTGTATAAAGTGACTAGTGGAGCTTTTTGACATTTGGGTGAACTTAATATACTTTTTGGTATAGTTTTGACGGTTCAACCACATTAACATTTTACATATTAATAACTTAAATTTAAATAAGACTGGATGGAGGAAACTAAAATGGATTTCAAACAAAAACAAGTAAACTTAATACTGTGTCAAACAGGCAACATAACCATACAGAAGAAATTACAAAAAGAATGCAGGTAATTTTCAAACATAATACATGATTTTATATCCTCAATGAAACATATTCTAAGGACAGAAAAAAGTGCAAAGAGATCTCGAACTTAATCCGTCTATTGTTGGTATTGGGGTAACAATTCTGAAATGTGAGAAAGGAATATTGTATCCACAAATGAGTAAATATTAACGTCTTCATATTGCTGAGATCCAGGGTTTTTCCTTGCAGAAGAAGGAAAACACAGATACAGATACAGGAAGAAGAAAAATAACGTTGTGGCGTGGACTAGAATTAGAGGTATCAGTGAGAACCCATTTGTGTGTGTGTGTTTACTTATTTACTAGCTCTGCCCCCCGAATGGCTCTAGAAGCAGCGATATACCCTGTCAGCAATAAACAATCTGATGCCAAGATGTTGGTTGCTAAATGACATCCCCGCTAAAAGAAACCAGGACGTTTTGGAGGAATCACTGATTCCTGCTTTGGAGAAGGGAATGTACACAAAGTAAGCCTGAAACCTCCTTCTGTAGTGGAAAAAAATTTCTCCCAAACTGACTGAAAATGTCAGCTTGTAGAAGTTCATAATATTTAAGTTTGGGCAATTATAGTATCAACATGTATAACAATAGATTATAACATAATGAATTTTTAAAAACTCCTGAGTCCGTACTGATTTTTTACAAGTCGGGAGGAAGTGGAGACATTGTCCTTACAAAAGGGAGCCAGCTAATGAGCATAGAAGAAATGAGAGAAACAGAAAGTCGTCCTCGTCACAGCCACCACAGCCATGACCGATTCTGGAACGATGCATCTGTGGATGCTCACGTCATTCGGTGAAAGGCTACAAGGAAACAAGGTATTCGCAGAATCTCAAAGCATCTCTCCACAAATTGTTTATTGATTGCAAAGGGAAAAAAATACCTTTACAATGGGGAAATCTGGCGAGTGATCAAGTTTAGTATCATCCACATTAGGACAAACTAACATTGTAAGCCACCAGATATCATGTACTATATCATCTATGGAGTATTCTTGCCAGATACATTAACCCAAATTTAATCATGAGGAAGCATCAGACAAATCCAGTCCTCGGTTCTGCAGAACAGCTTGCTGTACTCCGTCAAAATGTCAACGTCATAAAGAACAAAGACGGCTAGGGGACCGTTCCGAATCAGAGGAATAGGAATAAGGAATACCCTTATGACCGTAAAACAATCAACTATGGAGGGCATGAGCAAGACAACTGTGGCAATTTCTGTATAGGCTGTATGGTAAATCAAGATTACTCTGGCAATTTCCTGGACACGATTAGATACATGCTGAGATATTTAAGCGTGAACTGTCATGATGTCTACAACTAACTTTGAAATGCTTTAGCATAACTCAACAAGACCAAGTATGTGTATAGAGAGAAAAGAGATAAAGCAAAGGTGGCAAATTATTAACAATTGGTGACTCTACATGAGGGGTTTCACAATTTTTCTGTGTATTTGAATTTCTTCAAAATTAAAAAAAAAAAAAAAACTGTTAGGGAAGAGTGGGAACCCTTGTGGTAATAGGACATTTTCAAATGTGTTTTGGCCCCAGAACTCTGCACTTGTATCCTTTGGGTGGGACCTGGACCGAATGGGGTACGTATCAATTCAACAGGTACACCGCAGTGCCTCTGGGTGCCGATGGACAAGCAGGCTGGGACATGGCACCTGGAACAGTGCCCCTTCCTTACGGTGGCCTTCAAGGCCCTGCACTATCTGCCCTCTTAATCTCAGCCCCTACCTCTCCTGCCCTATGTGTTAGCACCTCACCCACTTTCCTTTTCCTATTTCTCACACCCATCAAGGTCCTTCCGCCTTGGACTTTGTGTTCTCTGGGCCCTTTGCTCGGTAAGTTCAGCCTTCAGGCCCTCCTGTGCTGCGGCATTCATGTTTTGCGGGTGCCCTCTGGCTGGGGTGTCCTTCCCTGGTAGCAGCTCTAGAGCAGCCGGTAGCTCTCCATGCACTCACCCCATGGCACAAATCAGAAAGATCATGTTTATGCATTCATTTACTGATGTTTTATCTTGTCCTCCTAGGAGGGGGCTTTGCCTCCCTTGGCCACTGCTGTAACCCAGCGCCTTGATCAATACCTAATGTACTCCACGGACACTTATGGATGTAATGGACCAACGGGGCTAAACCACTGCAAAGCCCTGTAAATTAAATGCTATATTGCTTCCCCACAATATTTGCATTTGGAGCAATTTAAAAAAATGCAAAATAAGAGAATTTGGGTCCATAGCCTCTTTCACGTTTCTTTTAAAAGACTATCTCAAGATACCCAAATCAATGTTCTTTTGTTTTCTAGCGAAGCAGAAGCATATTTGCGAATCACAAACCATAGCAAACTGTACCTTCCTGTCCTTGTAACAAGGGGATGTGACTGCTGCTTCGTTTGCCCCCAGAGCTCCAGTCAGTAGCCGGGGAAAAAGCATTCAACAATCGGCGTGGAAGGCCATCCCGCCTTTCCACTTCATGAAATCATATATCATTTTTACACGTGGGCCACCAGGCTATAACTCATGTAAGATAGAATGAGAGCTCATTAAAGGGTCAGTTGAGCATATAATTTTGAATTCCTAGGCACCCAAAAACTGAGACTGACAACAACTGTGACAAAACCCCGCAACCATTTGCTAACTAACAAAGCAAGGATTTTCAAGCTGCCAACTTGCTAAGCCATGTTTTCATACATAAAAGAATCTACACTGAATATAATTCTTACGTGGTAATGAAATTTCAGTCATTTATCCCAGAGGGCTTCATTAAAATACACTTAGATTTTATTTTATTTTTATTTTTGGTAAGGATTACAAGGTCAAAACAGTAACAATGAATTCTGTTCTCATTTCAGACTGAAGTTCACTCCTGAGATAGAAAATATTATTGTTAATGGTATTTATATAGCATCTTTCTTCCAAAGTACATTCAGGAAAAGCAGGTTAGTAGAGAGAAATTCCATTTGTCAGGAAGGAAAACGAAAATGGAGTTAGACCAAGGTCACTAAACAAGTCAGCGACTGTTCCGAGAGCAGAACCTGGAGAGACAGCTGACTCACCGTGGTTTCCCTCTTCCAAACACACTGCTTCATTTAGAAGATATTTTGAGGGTATTCGAGTTTACGTAGTTTCTATTGGCATTTCTTGAAACAAAGAGCTTTCATGTTAAAAAAAAAAACTGACTCTCTTACTTAGACACTATAATAAATATAAAAACTATTTATTTTCCTTCTTTCAAAGATCTTTATAGTTATAAGCTAAAGCTTGAGTTCTAACACAATGAAACAGCACAGTCAGATAGAAATACCAGATTGTAGTTTTTAAAAGAAGATATTTTCTATCATTACTATAACTTAATAACAAAAATAAAGTGCATTTTCAGAGTTCTTGCATTATGATTAGAATTTTACCAAATTTAACACTACTTCAGAATCACAGCTGAAAGAAACTAGAATTTTAAATGTTAAATATACTCACAGGGTATTTATTAATTCTTTAAAAATATAAATCTCCAGTATTTGCTGTTCAAGTCCCAGAGAAGGAAAGAATGTTTCTCCTTGTGAATACAGAGGTGAACAAGGTGAGAATTAATGCATTACACAGATCCAGGTTCTTCAGCTGTGCCTGTTTTTAAAGCGTCTTTCCAAATAACGATATACATTGCCCTCTGCATCCAAGGATAGGAGTTAAAAAGAAAAAAAAAAAGGAAGAAACAAACAAACAAACAAAACCCCACAGCTCGAGGACTATATATAGTATGCAAGAGACTTCTTGGATCTTTGGTAATCTTACGCCCGAGCAGGAAGCGCTGACGGCAACGACCCGGGCGCGTCGGTGTGCACAAAGCAAGCACGACTACACGGGAAATCCTGCTTGTACGGCAGATTTGTCTTTCTACCCCTCACACCAGCATCTTCACGCACATGGAGTACCTGGCTTCTCCTCACATGGGAAGTGTGGTTGATGTCTGTCCACACTTTTAGGTGGCTACACCCTGCCCCAACGCCACAGCTACAATGCACAGAGCTCCATCCCCTTGGCAGCTCCAAGGAAAACGCTCACTGTATTGTCATTTCCAAAAGAAGATTCCTTAGGCAAAGAAAAGCACAGGCTTCTATGGATGTAAAGCTATATATAGATGGATATATAAATATCTATATAGCTAGATCTACAAGCAAAAATGCAGCAAATGAGAATATCGGAAGCTTCGTGATAGCTCTAGTCTCGTATCTGAGCACTATCTACTGCCTCATAAGAAAATCAGTAAACTTCTTTTTCATGGTCAGAATCAGGGAAGATGAAATTAATTTATATAAACTACCTTTAAAATGTATTTTTCACTTAAAAGGAGTATGAACCAATAATAAATAGACTAAGAGCTAAATATCAGTTCTTACTGTAGACAATTAAAAAAAGCATTTTGCTGTCCTTCATACAAGTCAACACTGAAGTCCTTTCAGCTCCAGTGCTGTATATTCTGTCTTAATGCAAAGAAGGTGGTACAATAAACCAGCTGGAGGAAAAAAACAATCAGATCTGGCCTTCCCACCCGGATTCCTTCTGAAGAATTCTTCCCCTGAAGAAGATTCGTACCTGAATCTAGAAGACAGCTGCTTAGCTGTAGTCAGCTAATGGCCTCATACTTTAAAATTCTTTGGGGACTTATTAAAGAACAGCAGCAAACACTCCGGTCATGATTCCTGGGTCTGTTGCCCCCACTACCCTCCAAACACACCTAACCCCCTGGACTTGCCCGAGAGAACTGTGTGCAGATAAAGTCCCACCACCCAAAGCAACTCAGAGCCCTCACCCATCAATCTGCATGGAAAATCGCCAGTCCATAAAATGGAAAGTTGTCCAACCAAGAGACCGCAAAAGGAAATATAATGCTATCCTTATGCAAAACGACTTTTAAATTTAACATTCAATTTTATGTTACCATTTAAAATGATATGAAGTAAAACACAAAAATGGGCATTTTGTGACGTGCATCTGTGTAGTTCAATTCTTTATCATGAAAATCTTTACCATTCACAGATGTTCACAAACCAAAGTGTTTCAGATGGTCAACTGCATCAGTTAGGGTCCCAGTGGGGAAGAGATGCAACATTCAAATGGGTTTATGTTTAAAGGGCTATTTATAAGCACACAGTCGGGGTACAGGGGAGCCACAAGGACACACAGGAACCAGGGTCAGAGCGAGGCAGTGTTTCCTCCAACAGAGGAGGAGGCAGTTACTGAACCTGGAGATGAGGAGAGACCGCAGGAGAGGCCACCTTCAGAGGAGCAATGACTAGCAGGGGACACAGGCAGCCTGTGGTGCCCTCCCAGGGAGGGATCGGGAATATATATACTCTGGTCTCACTGTCCTCCCTTCTTCCAATCTCCTGTCAGCATTTTCCATTGAGCAAACCCAACTGTAAAACATAGGTCAAGGGGTTCATTAGGTTCAGCCCACGCAGGTCAGCCGCCCAGAGCAAAGCAAAGCGTGAACATGGGCGAGAGTGGATCCAGAGGGACAAGCAAAAGAAATCCACATGGGCAGAGACAGACCACACGAACTTCCATTCTAAGAGTAAATTAGATTTTATTGATTGATTGATTGATTGATTGATTGAAAAAGAGGAAGGGAGAACAAGAGGGTGAGAAACATTGATGTGAGAGAGAATCATCAATCAGTTGCCTCTTGTATGCGCCACAATCAGAGCAAACCCGCAGTCCAGCCATGTGCCCTGACCAGGAATCAAACTGGTGAAGTCTTGCTTTGTGAGCCACATTGGTCAAAGCCAGCTATATTTATAAATCATACAGAATCAAGGCGTTCACACAAGGCAGGAGCAGATGCAAGACCCCCAGAACAGCTTGCCCCGTCCCCCACAGTCCCTATAAGGCACATAAACACTGGCAGTGCAAAGCAAGATCTTGTTGAGTAAGGGTTATTCACTTCTTGCTACACCAAGTTAAATCCATATTCAGGAATATTTTGACAAGGGCCTCTGAACACTATGCAAAAGGGTTTGGGTTCTCTACGGGCAAAATTGAATTACAGAAAGTTCTTTGATCACAGCAATGCCATGATTACATCTTTGTTCAGAAAGATTTCTACGTTGCCATTGTGGTGTTGAAATAAGAGGAGGAAAAGAATGAAAGCTAAGAGACCATTCAGAAAGCCATTACGACAATCCAGGAGAGAGATAAATTCAGTATTGTCATTCTGTGGTTTATACTTTTAAAAATCCCTGGTGCCTAGTATTTTGTGATATATAAGGACTAATACAAAATTTGTTCCTTCAATTTTGAAGTTTCTGTGTTCTCTCACTGATTTCTCTTGCTTCTTTTCCTCCCAGGACCAATCATTCACCAAGTCCCAGTGAGTCTAATCTCTAATTTTCCTCTTATCTCTGCCAATGCTTTGATAAAGGCCACACTTACCATACACACCAGCACTTCTCAAGTTATGTACGAACTGTTCTTGGGGATTCCGTGAAAACACAAGATTTCTGGCCAAAAGATTTGGAGAAGTCCTGGGATAAACAAAGGTAAATAGTTGGTTTACACGACTTGTGAATTCTCGGAGAGGGGGACCACATGCACCAGTTCCTCCCTTTCACAAAAACTCTGGTGACAACACCAGGGACAGTGATGCACCTCAGAATATAGACAGCCAAATGCTGACATGGACAAACTAAGGTTTCCCCTGCGTTTCTGTAAAACGTCATCCAGTCGGCTGGCTTTTTTGTATTTATTGTCCCCCCACCCCCAGGAAAGAGATTGCACAGCATAAAGCAACGAAAAAGGTAATCAGTCCTTGCAGTTTGAGTTCATACATTAGGGGAACTCATGGGCAACAGACTTTGAAGAATATGAGTAAGAGCTAAGCCTCCTACATCCAGAAAAGATAAAAGGGAGAGACAGGGAAACAGTCAAAGGGTAAGTGAATTTCAACTTGCGTGGATACCTGAAAAGGGGACCCTAGCTCCCAGCCCACTCGCCAGCTCTGTACTGAGCCATGGCAGAGGGAAAGGTAACAGAAACCCCAGAAAATCTGGTGGAGCTAAGAGCCAAGGGAATCCGTGCTCTCCTGGGAAGGCGGTACCCTGAGAAGAAATCAAGACTGTAAATACAATGGCTGAAATACCATTTCATATCCATGCTGGCATTTTTCAACCTCAGCGCTATTAATGTTTTGGTCTCAATAATTCTTTGCTGTGAAGATAGTCCTGTGTTTTGCAGGATGTTTATCAGCATCCCTGGCCTCTACTAGATGACAGTAACATGACTGCCACCCCCAGGTGGGACAACAAAAAAATGTCTGTAGACATTGCCAAATGTCCCTGGAGGCAAAATCCAAGTTGAGAACCACTGGTCTAGGTAGACAGAGTCCTGGAATAGTCTCAGAGAGTTTCTTCCAGGTGGAGTTTAGGTTGTGAGCACCTAAATGGATCATTCTGGAGGACCCAGAGCAACCTGCATGGACAATATCCTAGAACCCCATGGGATAAAGAAAAATAAATGCAATGCAATGGATGCCAAAGAGGACTGATCATTCCCATGAACAAAAAATGGGACACTCCCCTGGACACCTCCACATTGCAGCTGTGTTTGTTAAGAACAGAGATATTGGAGCTATCTAAGTTCAAATCCCAGCTCTACTCATTAAGAGCTCTTTATCTGTGACAAATCACTCGACCTTCTGGTACTCAGTTTCTTATCTGCAAGATGAAGATAATAATAGCATATACCCTATAGGGTTACTATAATAATTAAATGTGTTAAAATTTATAAATTTCCCACTCTTTACAATGACATTTTGAATAAGTGCTGACTCTTACTATGTATATGAACATCCCCTGGAATTAAATCCAAGTCAGAGGACAGTGTGACCATGAAGCAAGCAAAACTTAACCAGAGACATTGAAGTTAAGAACAATCTAACAATAGCCAGGGGGGATGGGGGAGGGGACAATGGGGAGAAGGGTTTTCAGGAACCACTATAGAGGACACGTGGACAGAACCAAGGGTGGGGAGGGAGGCAGGGAAGGGAGGTGGGATCGGAGGGGGAGGGGAGGGGAGAGGATGCAGACAACTGTAATTGAACAACAATAAAGTAAAAAAAAATTTAAATTAAATTAAAAAAAAGCATAGGCCAAAACCTCAAAAAAATAAATAAATAAAAAATAAATAAATCCCTACCTTCAAATCAAATGAGGCTCACAATAGAAACTGAAATTCATAGCTGGTCTCTTTGCACCCCTTCTAATGTTCTCTGTCTCCATCCCTCAGTGCATTCTCATGCCACCACTGTGATCATCATTTTAAACCTCCAATCTAACCAGACAATGGGTTCCCCATTATTCACAGCCATGGTGACACAGAGATGCTTCAAGAGTCGAGGCTGTGTAGGGGAGGGCATGGCATGAGGGTCCATTAGGTTTTTGTGTAAGATTTTACCTAAAAAACTGTATGTGCTCCTAAAATAAATGTTTGAAAATCACTGGCCTACTAGATGGAGATTCCACCAGAGGGCAGTCAAGGCCACCCATGAGTAGCCCTTCCCCATCGTTCAGCTGTCAACACAGCCCCGTCATTCAGATGAAGAAAGTCACTGGTACACAATACATGTGCCATTAACTTCATAGTTTTGCACATGCTATTCCATCTGCTTGGAATAACTTTCTCTACCCTACAGATAGATAGGAAGTCACTGAAGGTATCTTTGGCTGAAAACATGTTCATATTTGCTGGAGCAGGAGTGGGGATGCTGCTTCATGTGCTGCAGGACTCTTAACCAAACCTGGGTGTCCCTTGTAAAATACAGAGTTCCCCTAGATAATCACATTCCCACAGTAGGTCCTGCCACAGCACTGGGGCACTCAAAAGGAGCAGCCCATTGGATTAACTAACCTTAGGAAATCACCTCTCCTTTTCTGTTCTTTCCCTCAAGGAACCTTTAGAACACCAAAGCCAGCCTCATTTCTAGCATACAGGCAACTTCTGCTTGCATCTCTGCAATGCAGCTCTCCCGAGACTAAAGGAGCACAGAGGCCTGGGTGCCTGATGGAAAGGGAAAGGAAATGCACACCTGGAGTCACCACCTGCCTGTGCATCTCAGTGAATCACAACTTCTTTCTTTATACTTTTCTTAAATAAGACTAGATTAGTTTTATGGTCAGAAAAAATATACTATTGAAAAAAGTCCAATTGGGACACATATCTATGCTGAAGCACCATCCTGCAACTTAAACTATAATTACAGGGATATAACAGAAAGCAGTGCCTTGCCCAGTAGCTGCATTCTCCCTTTTGCAAAACTTCAACCCGTTCATTCGGTGATGAAAAATACTTCTATTTCCCCAGGAGGGGCCCCATCCGTTGCCTTCGTTTGTGCATTGATGTTCGCACCCTTTCAGTTCAGTGCCACAAACCCATCAGCTCGCCTCCTCTGTCCCATTTGGCAGCCAGTCTCAGGACTGCTGCTGGTTTTCCATCTGTCAGACTCAATCTATCTTCAGCACAGAAGCAGGACCTGGAGAGGGGGCTGAGCAAAGACAACGAAGGCAGGCTGGTTTACCTTGGATTTGATTGACTTTGAAAGGAGAAGGAGTACCAATAACATGGAAAATTCCCTAGCAGGGACTTGCTTCCTGGCTTTGCAAGAGTTTGGCTAGAAGCGGGCTTCCAGCCTGGGAGATAACTCCATACAGTCAACAGCTTTTGTAATATCTTCCCTGGTACAAGGATTCCTCTTAACCCCAGCAAGAGGGGAGTGAGGTAGCAGCCATTTTGAACAATTCTGTAGTTGTGCCCACACTTCTTGTTACAGCAGGTTGGTCCAGAGAAGATACCTGATCCTCCTTGAAAATGACACCAGTTGAAATTGTCTCTCCCATTTCCTAGGTGTGTAACGCAGGGTAAGGCATTTAACCTCTCTTGACCTACTCCTTCATCTGCAGAAAGAATAGTTGAACTAGTGATGTTTCAATTCCTTTTTGCTCTTGCATTATGGTTTTTCATGATGAAGGTGGGTTCTAGGGTCAGTATGGCCTGGGTTCAAGATAATTTTCTGTCAATCACTAGTCTTATGACCTAAAAAAGTTCAACTTTATTTTTTTTAAAGACTTTATTTATTTATTTTTAGACAGAAGGGAAGGGAGGGAGAGAAACATCAGTGTGTGGTTGCCTCTCACATACCCCATGCTGGGGACGTGGCCTGCAACCCAGGCTTGTGCCCTGACTGGGAATCGAACCAGCGACCCTTTGGTTCACAGCCCATGTTCAATCCACTGAGCTACACCAGCCAGGGCTCAACTTTCTAAGTATCAGTTTTTTATCATCTTAAAATGGGGATGATAATAATAGTACCTACCTTGTAATTAAATGATGTAATACACGTTAAGTGTTTAAAACAAAACCAGACAGTAAAGCAGCCTATGGCTTCTGGTTGTTATTATTATTGGTGTTATTATATTTCTATATGAAATGGAATGACTTTTTTTAAAAAGGAAGGAAGGAAACCAGGGTGAAAACATAATAATTGTTCAGTCAAATGAATTTCTGAATAAGATCAAGACATTTGGTTCAACATTAGTACAAAGGGGTGGGGAGAAGAAGGACAAAGAATCAATATGACTTTCCAGACATGTAAAGTGTACACGATGTTTAATTATGACCTAAGGGGGGAAAGGTAACACTATTTGTCTCAAGCTCTATCACTCTCACAACTTAAATAAAAAGTTTAATAACAAAGGAACTCCAAATAAAATAGCATTATATAAAATCATAACTCTCTAACGAATGATAAAGTCTATAAACTACTCCACTTGAAGAACCACATTGAAGACTTATTTTTCCCATTGCCTTTCTTTGTAACCTCGTCTTGATGGCATGCACGGTATCTATACAGCTGGGATACTCCTTCCTTCTCAAGTCAAGAGCACAGTGCTCACTGCCGCCACGTCATACAAGATCACCTCAGATCCAACCGATTTTCTCACTCTGCAAACCACCCTAAAAACCCTAAAGTGGGAATGTTTTAAAACTCTCAGAAGAATAAACTAGGATGTCTATTAGAGAACATATTTCTCTACGTAGATGGTACACTCTGGCAGCAACTTATTGACACAGATACACTGAAATATGCAGCCTTATCCCAGTTCAGTTCTTTGGTGAGTCACATGATCTGACAGGGTACAATGCAATTAATGTATAAAGGGTAAGAGAATATAAGACAAGTGAAAAAATAATCCTAAAAGAACCAGTGCTGCATAATGTGGCACAATATAATGCCAGCCTCGAGATGGAAAACCTCAGCAGTGGGTGAGCTGTGGGTGGTGAAGGAAGTAGATGCAGGTACTTCATTACACCTGTAAAACGGAGAACAAGTGGCACTAAAACCCACGGGGACAGGAATCAAAGATAAAGTCATCATACAAAGGGCATGCTGCATCTGCCTCTCACGTAAAAGAACTGTATGGATCACATGCATCATACTTTTCATATCATCTTTGTAAAGATCTGCAGCTCTTGTTCCATTTTCTGAGCTTGTATGTGCAAAGTGACATGTGCACAAATGACCTTTCAGATGGCCACCCCAGGAACCTGGCAAGAGTTTCCCTATTTGGGGAATCCTAGGGACCTCCGAAGGAATGTCAGAACTTGAGATCAGATGCCCTAGAATTCAAAGGATGTCTAAGGTGGGCCTGAATACCTTTGAACAAAATGAATCAGTGTCATCTGTCCCATTCCGTTATCTTGGCACTATCAAGAGTTGTCATGTTGTGTGGCTGGCAGGACTTTTTCAAGGCCAACTGGTTCTTTTGCAAGATGATAAAAGAAAAATGGACCGTTTCAAATATTCTCTTCTTAGATGATATTCTCTCCACTAACATTGCATGTGGTAGTGACTGAACTCATACTTTTAGTTGACTATGTAAAGTCACCTTCTTGGAGAAGTGAATGACTATCATGATAGTAATTAAAGCGTGTATATTCCAAATTTGGTATTAATCAGTTGGTTTTATGTTTAGATTTTAAAGCATATTCTTGTAAAACATCTAGAATAGTTGTTTTCAGAATTTGGAACTTGGGCGGGGGGTCCAACAGCCTTACAATTCTGAAGTCATTTCAGAAAGAGAGGCATGAGATTTAATCTAACTCGTCCTAATCACTCAGCTGTCTAATCAGATATGTTGCCCACTTGTCCTGTTATATTTACATATTTTCAAGTGGGATTTCATGACATGGGGTGGTGCCCCATGTCAAAAACATGGGGCAGTGAAGGAGGACAGTCCCACTTCTGCACTGTCTTCAGACTTTAATGTGCAAATGAAACACCTGGAGGTTAACAGTGGAGATTCAGATGCAGCAGGTCTGAGGTGAGGCCTGAGATTCTGCATTTCCAATAAGCATCCAAGTGATGCCAATGCTGCGGGTCCATGCACCCACCTTGCGCAGATAGGAGACCCCTTCTCGGTGAGACCCCAGCCCTGCTCTGACACTACTGAGTTGTGCCACTTTGGGCTCATTAGGTAACTTCTAAGGTCTTTAGTTTCCTCCTCTGTGAAACAAGGTAAGGAGTGGAGGCTCTTCACAAATTCAGGAAGTTGAAAATAATGTGAATGAATAAATTCAGATGAAAGCATTTGAAAAAAGTTTAAGGAGCTATTCAATTAACAGTCTAAAATCATGAAGAATATAAAGATAACTCTTCCTCTGAAACCAACAAACTGGATGCCGTTGCTTCTGCTGCCAGTTTTGTGACGCACTGAGCATTCTATTCATATGTTCTCCATCAAACTGCTGCCCTAGGTGCCCACCCTCTGCCCAGCGACAGCTGGTAACCTGGCCTTCTACACAAAGTAACTGCTGAGTGGCTCCAGCCCACACTCTGCCAGGTAGCACAATCCTCTTGCTACCTCTTCTTCCAAAGCCCCAGGTTCCACTAAAGTAATTTCAAGACACCAGTTATAAAACTAAATTAGAGGAAGGATGAGAGGATAACTTTCCATGCCTATATCATTCATAATTTATATAATTTTTCCTCTTAAAATTCATCTACTGATACCTGCTTGTTTTACTCATGATGAAGGTGAGAGCCAGTAAAAATGAATTCCTTTCCCAATATCACAAAAATAATTAGGGTTGGACACAGGAATGGAGAGAATGTAATTAACTTCAAGTTCAGTATGATTGCTCTACTCTGCTTTGGAGGAAATTTTCTGAAACTCTTCTTTTTCTCCCAAGCTTCTTGAAAGTCACCTGCAGCTACTCTTGGGTAAATGGCAGCAGATGGTGGCGGTGCCATTGGACCACAGCAATGCTGAGGCAGAGGAAAGGGAGAAAAGCCACGGGAGCAATGGAGCAGCATCCTCCCCAGGGAAGTGGAAGGGATTGGAATAAAGAAACTTGTGGCTTCAGTTGCAGGTCACTCCTCTGAACCCTCAGAGGAGACTCAGGAAAGAATCACTGAAATGCTGGACCGCAGAGGCATTCCAGCGATGCTGCTATTTCAATCCATTTTAAATATAATCTATCTTTTAAAGTACACTACAACAAATAAGCCACCCAATCACTAGAGTAACTACTTGCCATACAATTAGGAAAGGACCCAGGGGGCTTGATGGCACCCAGCCCTAGAAAGAAACCCGGTAGCAGTCAAGCGTGCCAGGAGGTGAGATCTGGACCGACGAGGAGGTACTACTACTGCACGTAAAGAGAGCCAGCCAGGGCGCAGACTGGCTAGCTGTGAAGAAGCGGTCACAGGCACCAAGCGAAGAATGAATTACAGAGTTGTGTGGAGAAAAATGGGCTCAGGGCAGATTTATTATGCTCCATTTCCACTCTGCTAGCAGGCTGCACAGTCTCAGAGGTACAGATTTACTCAGGATTGAAACTTCACAACCAGGGACGCTATCTCAAATAATCTAATTTGGTGAGATGAGAAAATCATATCTCATAAAACAATCATCCCTTTTCAAAAGCCCACATAAGAGTTCACAGGCTACTAAGGTGTCTAGCCATAGCACAAGCTTCTATTATAGGCAATAAAGGGACAATGGACTTAAAGATAAAATCATTTTCATAAGAAAAGCTACTACTTGGTATGTGCAGTTTGTTCTTTACAACCTGAACTTCATAAATTTTTATAAGGTGTTCGTTGTCAGGCTCAGGAGCTGCTGTGTCACCACTGCTCAGTCACAGCTTTTCCAAATAAAGGCATCTCGATGTGGGGGTGACACACTATATGGTATTAAAATAGATGACCCCACACCCACTTCTAGTGTCTCCTCCATAGCATTCACGTCTTCCATGCAAATGTTAAATTAATATATTCCTGAGCACTGTGAAATGGGTTGCCCTTTTGGCCACTGCACATGGAGGAGCAGAATGCCTCAGCAGGAAGAGACTTCGGCTCTCCTCTACTAGTTCTAGATGGAGAAGAACTGATGTTCAAGAACACAATAAAAGCATGCTAAGGAAACGTCTTCAGGACTTGTGTGTAGGTGTCTTTCGGGGGTTGGAGAAAAAAGGAAGAAAGAGAGGGGGGACTACAGCATTACCAAATAACAGCAGCTATCATT
>PVJI01019417.1:0-31113 GCA_004026765.1 Micronycteris hirsuta | reverse complement strand
CAACAGATAACTGTTGGAGGGGATGTGGAGAAAAGGGAACCCTACTGCACTGTTGGTGGGAATGCAGACTGGTGCAGCCACTGTGGAAAACAGTATGGAACTTCCTCAGAAAAATGAAAATGGAACTGCTTTTCAACCCAGCAATTCCACTACTGGGATTATACCCTAAGAATCCTGAAAAACCAATTCAAAAGAACCTATGCACTCCAATGTTCATAGCAGCACAATTCACAATAGCCAAGTGCTGGAAACAACCTAAATGCCCATCTACAAATTAATGGATCAAGAAACTATGGTACATTTACACAATGGAATTCTATGCAGCAGAAAGGAAGAAGAAGCAGCTTATACCCTTTGCAACAGCATGGATGGAAC
The DNA here is from genome assembly GCA_004026765.1 of Micronycteris hirsuta. Classification (NCBI taxonomy): domain Eukaryota; kingdom Metazoa; phylum Chordata; class Mammalia; order Chiroptera; family Phyllostomidae; genus Micronycteris; species Micronycteris hirsuta. The sequence continues at coordinate 30,738 of PVJI01019417.1, read as the reverse complement.
TGGAGAGCATTATGCTAAGTGAAGTAAGCCAGGTGGTGAGGGACAAATACCATATGATCTCACCTTTAACTGGAACATAATCAACAAAAGCAGAAAGCAAACAAAACACAACCAGAGACATTGAAATTAAGAACAGTCTAACAATAGCCAGGGGGGGAGGGGACAATGAGGAGAAGGGTTTTCAGGAACCACTATGGAGGACATATGGACAGAACCAAGGAGGAAGAGGGAGGTGGGGAGGGAGGTGGGGGTGGAGGGGGTGGGGGGAGGGGAGAAGATGCAGACAACTGTAATTGAACAACAATAAAGTAATTATTTTTTTTAAAAAGTGGCAAAATGATGAGAAAAGTGAAGTATCATAAATATAATCCCTTAAGTTTTCAATAATTTTTCTGGATCTCATGAAGCATTCTCATGAGTCTCACCACAATCCTGGTATAACCAATCCCACTTAAGAAAGGGAAAACTGAGACTCAGACAGGGATTAAGGGACTCCCCAATTCTTATTGCTAATACATAAAGAAGGCAGAATTTGCCCTGGCTGGTGTAGCTCAGTGGATTGAGCGCGGGCTGGGAACCAGGCGGTCCCGGTTCGATTCCCAGTCGGGGCACATGCCTGGGTTGCGGGCCAGGTCCCCGTGAGGGCCATGTGAGAGGCAACCATACATTGCTGTTTCTCTCCCTTTCTTTCTCCCTCCCTTCCCTTCTCTCTAAAAATAAAATAAAAATAAAATCTTTAAAAAAAAAAAAAAAAAAGAAGGCAGAATTTGCTAACTCTAAGGCCTGTGTGCTCATTTCAGTATATTACTGTCTATAAAAGGAGGGAGCGATAACAGACCAGCAAATAATAACTATAGCAATAACAATACTAAGAGTGCTTGAACTTGAATAGCACTGTATGCTATCAGAGCAGTTTTGTATCATTACCACATTTGATTTCTGTAACTGTATAAAAGAGAGAAGCAGACATCAACAGCACCAAAGATTCAAAGAGGTTGGGTGATAGGCCAAAGTCATGAATCACTGATAAAAAAAAAAACTCATGATAAAACAAAACTAACAACCACTGAGATGTGAGATAATGATTCTAAGTGAAATGTATTTAATACCATATGGTACCAAAGAAAGTATTTTCACAGCATCATGAAATTAGCTGTAAGCATGTTTTCTCTAGAGAGTACAAAAGCAAAACATTTTAATTCTCCAGAGATCAACTGCTTCACACTTGTACCCCAAAAGAACCAGCTGTAACTCTAATGACATTTGCTAATTAAATCAGCAGTGGATTTTCAACGAGGTACTCTATCAACATGTGGAAAAGGGCTAAGAATCGTCAAAATGATCAACATATTTAGTTACATATTGCGTGAATTCTCAACTTACAAATATGCTAGACTGCCTGAATAAAATAGTTTTTTGGCAGTTGGACTGTCTCAGAAATATAATTATTTTTCTAAAAACCAGTGAGTTTTATTTTTTTCTAGTAAACATTAGAAAAATAAGCTGAAATTAATCTAGATGAGTGTAGAAATGGGTCAAAACTTCAGTATTTAATGTAATCAAAATGCGAACTAAAAATAGTACCACACACATCTATTTCTTCTCCCACCTAAAACCACTAAATGGCAGTAAGGGGATTTTTAAAAGACATGCAAGGCGACAGTAAATGAAAAGTTCTACTCATTAGAAAATGGAAGTTGACTGGAGGGTGATAACAGATTAAGAACAGTGGAAGCAAACACAGCTGCCTAGTCAAGGGGTGGTAATGAGGGAGAGACAATTTCAATCCTCTAAAAGCTTAAGACATTACAAGGGCAAGGTACCACAGGGCAGGGGCACTGAGAGAAATTCTGCACACCAAAAATGGGAGTACCGTGAGCCCCTGACTCACACTGTCTCTTCAATTTGAGTAAACAGGTTTATTCCAACCCTTATCCCTCGTCTTCCAAGAAAGATTTTGAAGGATTCATCTTTGGAGAAACTGAGTTGCCCAGTGAAAAGACTTCACATACAGATATGTGGGAAGGACCTTAAATGCAAAAAAGTCCAGCTCACCAGCCAGTAATGCTGGAATAAGGACCAAGGGCCCATATACCTGTTCAGGCTAGAGCTGCCCATCAGCTATGGCATTTCACCAGCACATGTGATCAGATAGCCACAGTACACCAGATATTTCAAGAAAATTACCAACAAAAGCACGATTCCAAAACAAATTTTGGAAAAAAAAAAAAAAAACAGCAGCAGCAGTAATTGGAGAAAAGAGAAACAATGCAGGAGGCAGAGGAATACTTTCTAAAAAGATAAAGCTCTTTAAAAGTATTCCAGGGAGAATATTTATTATAATAAATGCCCTCAGAGAAGATATTACATCCCTGAAACAAAACAGGATACAATTATAAGTAGCAGAGAACAGAAAGAGTAGTTGAAGAATAAGAAAAGGATAGTAATATTAAAAAATGTAAAAGATAGCTTGTTCCACCATGTTCGAGCCTGTGGAGGTTGCTCAGACCAGGACTTCAAAATGACAAATACATATGGAATGCTGTGGTCCAGGGTCATTTCTGCTGGCCATAAGTGGTGTGTCTGGAACCAGAGAGAGCACACAGCTCTTCTTAAAATTGAAGGTGTTTATGCTTGACATGAAACTGAGTTCTATCTATGCAAGAAGTATACTTATGTCTGCAAACCAAAGAACAATACAGTGACTCCTTTCATGGCAAACTGAACAAAACCACAGTCATTCAGGGAAAGATAACTTTTGCTCATGGCATGGTTCATGCTAACTTTCGAAGTTCCTGCAAAGGTCACTGAACAGAGTCCTTGTAATGCTGCACCCCTCGAGGATTTAAACTTACTGAAAGGTAAATTTAAAATGTAAAAGAGAAACTACAAGAAAAGTCAAAGAGTGGTGTCCTACAGAACAGTGCCAGCTACCTGCAGGCCAATCTCCCCACATCCTGTAAGACCCATCCAGATAAAAAAAAAAAAAAAAAGATAAAACCACCCAAATCCATGCTGACTGCAAAATTAGGAGTCAGAGAATACTACAAACTTCAATTTGCAGGTAAAGAGAGAAATGAACATTCAAAACCAGATATACCTGCTCCCACTCCCACCTAGAATAGAGAGTCGGGAGAGACTGTACAGAAAGAGGAGAGGGCTGAACCTCAAATACAAAAATAATGAGGATAGGTCTGAGACCTGGCAGATCACAGCAGTGGCTACTAAGAAATTGAAATGAAGGAACTAGAAAGTACATGCAGGCAGCAATTTGGAAAGAAATTGCTTCTGAGGACAAGAGAAAGACAACATAAAAGGGAAAGATATGCCTTGGTAGCTTTATGACGAAGAATAAGAAGGAAGCAAGTGGGAGCGGACAGGATGGCAGGGGAGTGAATGGAAGATACACTAACCTCCTCCCGGAACCAACCTGGAATTACAACTAAATTGTGGAGAAATCACCCAGAACAAACAATTGAATAATAGGAGCCTTATAACCTCAGACAGACAGAGGAATCAGCTTCAGCACAACCTGACGGTACAGAGTGCAGTGGAGACTCGAGAGGACTAGCTGGGCGCCCACAGGCAGCAGCACCAGCAGGATAATTAAGCAGCCAATTGGATCTCCCTGAAGAATGGGGCCTAAACCCTAAGCTGGGATCTCCAGCCTAGGGCACCAGAGCCCAGAAAGTACAAAGATAGTAACCAGTGGCAAAAAGCTACAGTTTTGCTCTCTGCCAGAGACGGACGGCTGGAGATGCAAAGAGCCATTTCAAATGACCAGTGCACACATTTTCTTTCCTTTTCTTTGTTGTGTTTTAATTTTTAATTCAATTTTTTGTTCTTTTTAATTTTTTCACATTTTTTATTGTTGTTCATGTACAGTTGTCTCCATTTCCCCCACCACCACTCCTACCACCCAGCCATCCCCAGCCATCCCCATTTCTCACCTTCATCTTAGCCTCCTTTGGTTTTGTCCATGAGTCCTTTATACATGCTCCTGAAAACCCTTCCCCCTTTCCCCCCATTATTACTTCCCACCTTCCCTCTGGTTACTGTCAGTTTGTTCTTAATTTCAAAGTTTCTGGTTATATTTTGCTTCCTTGTTGGTTTTGTTAATTAGGTTCCACTTATAGGTGAGATCAAATGGTATTTGTCTTTCACTGCCTGGATAATTTCATTTAGCATAATGCTCTCCAGATCCATCCATGCTGTCCCAAAGTATAGGAGCTTCTTCTTTTTTCTGCTGCATAGTATTCCATCATGTAAATGTACCATAGTTTTTTGATCCATTCATTTACTGATGGGCACTTAGGTTTCTTCCGGTCCTTGGCTATTGTAAATTGCAATGCACACATTTTCATTTGTAGCCACTTACCATGAGCTCTGGCAAAGGTGGGGGCACAGTGGGCTAGAGACGCCTGAGGAGAGACTTAGGTCAGCAGCTTTGGGAGAGAACTGAGAGAGTAGACACTGGAATCCCAGTGCTAAGTCATCCCCATATGGCAGTGGCAGTAGCCTGAGGGGCAACAATAGCCTCCACCACAGGAAGGACTCTGCCCCGGACCTGTGATGCTTAGGCCAGACTGCTGAGTACAGAATGACTAGATTAACAACTGAAGGAGTCAGACACAGACAGCAGATCCCTGGCAAAGTAGGGGCAGAGTAGACTAGAGATGCCTTAAAGAGGGTGGGGACAGAGGCTTTGGGGAGAGAATTGAGAGTAGCTGCTGGGATCCCTCCCATAAGCAGTAGCCTGCTTGCTCAAGCAGACTACTCCCCTTCAAGCAGCAGCAGCCTAAAGGGAAATAGCAGCCTCGAATCCCAGGAGAGACTCTGCCCTGCCTTATGGTGCCTAAACCTGATTCCTGAATGCAGAGTGACTAGATTAACAACTGATAGACTTAGCCACAGACAGCAGATTCCTGGAAGTCTAGATCAGGCTGCCTAAGGTCAGAGAGATGGGAACAACATCTGACATCACCAGAGGTGGATCCAGAAAGAAAAAACAGTGGTAAATATTAGAGGCTACAGAGATGAAACCCACTGTGGTCTTCTCCATGATCTGAAAATATCTTTCATGCACAGATTTTTAACATTCATTTCTTGACCATTAAGTTTGTGCACATTATGCCTCCTTCATTCCTTTTTTATTCATGATGTAAATTTTACTGTCTCTCTTCACACTGCTCCGACTCCCAACTTAGTGCTCCTCCCTTTACCCTCTTAAAATCATTTTTCTTTGAGTAGTTCATCTCATAGTCACTCTCATTTCTTAAAATAGTCTTAATCTCTTTACACCCTTATTAATACTGGCATGTTTGCTGTTGATAATGGGATTGTGGGGGGTGAGGGATATTTTTGCTGGTGTGGGTTTATTTCCTGGGTTTTCCGGGTTTTTTGGGGCAGCACCTGCACAACAGAATACAAGGTGTGGCAGAAGGAGTGAACCACAGTCAACCAGCTGGAATGACGAACCCAACAAAGAAAGTTCCAACAACAATCAAAACCCAGTAACATCCAAAAAACCAACATAAATGGCATAAAGGGCATCCCAACAGCATCAAGTTCAGGAGATCAAGGAGACTGCATCACTAAATCTCACAGGTCTCCTACCATAGACGATCATACCAAGAAGTCAGTGAGTCAAAACAGATCAATTTAAGAAGCAGAAGCAAACAAGGAAAGTCTCACAAATAATGGGAAAATAAAGAAACAACCTCTAATAGAAGAAAAGGAGGAATCCTCAGAAAGAGTGCTATACGAAATAGAGGAAAGTCAACTCGGAGATACTGAATTCAAAACAATGGTTATAAGGCAGCTCAATGAGCTCAGTGAGAATTACCAAAAACTACAGGGAAACTTACTGCAAACTATATCAGCATGAAAAAGGACACAGAAACAATCAACAAAAGCCAAGAGGAAATGAAGAATACAATTTGGGAATTGAAGAACACAGTAGAAGGAATCAAAAGCAGGCTAGATGAAGTGGAGGATCAAATCAGCAAGCTGGAGGACAACGTAGAAAAAAACTTCCAAGAAAGCAAGAAAAGGAAAAAAGATTAAAAATGAACAGGGGTTAAGGGAACTGCAGGATAACATGAAACATAATAATATCCGTATAATAGGGATACCAGAAGGAGAAGAAGAGAAACAAGGCATAGAAAACCTGTTAAAAAAGTAATGATAGAAAACTTCCCTAGTTTGATGAGAGAAAAAGTCATACAAAATCCAGGAGACACAGAGGGTCCCAATCAAGAGGAACCCAAACAGGCCCACTGCAAGACACATCATAATTAAAATGGCATAATTCCAAGACAAAAAGAGAATCTTAAAGGTAACAAGGGAGAAACAGGAAATAACATAAAAGGGAGCCCCAATAAGACTAACAGTTGACTTCTCAATGGAAATGCTACGAGCCAGAAGGGAATGGGAAGGAATATTCCAAGTAATGAAAAACAAAGGCCTGCAACCAAGACTACTCTACTCAGCAAGGCTCTCAGTTAAAATGCAGGTGCAATACAGAGTTTCCCAGACAAAAGAAGGCTAAAAGAATACACCTCCACCAATCCAGCATTACAAGATATGCCAAAGAGACTGCTTTAAGAAGATGAAGAAAAAGAGTGAGAGACAGAGGAACACAAGTAAAAAGGGAGTAAAATGGCAATGAATAAGTACCTATCAATAATAACTTTAAATATAAATGAATTAAATGCCCCAATCGAAAGACATGTGGTAGCTGAATGGATAAGAAATCATGACCTGCGCATATGCTGTCTACAAGAGGCCCACCAAAAAGAAAATATCTATGCAGACTGAAAGTGAAGGGTTGGAAAAAACTACTCCAAGCAAACAGGCAGGAAAAAAAAGCCAGGGTAGCAATACGTGTATCACACAAAACAGACTTCAAAACAAAGGTCATAAAAAGAGACATAGAAGGACACTTCATAATACTCAAGGGAAGAATCCATCAAGAAGGCATAAATAATGTAAACATATATACACCCAATATAGGAGCACCCAAATATATAAGAAAAATCTTGGAGGACTTCAAGAAAGATATCAACAGTAACACAATTATAGTAGGGGACTTTAACACCCTACTGTCAAAAATAGATACATCTTCCGAACAAAATATCAACAAGGATACTGTAGAACTGAACAATGCATTAGATCCAAAGGACTTAAGTGATATATACAGAACTTTTCATCCCAAAGAAGCAAAATAAATGTTCTTTTCAAATGCACATGGAACATTATCAAAGACAGACCACATGATAGGACACAAAACAAACCTCAACAAATTCATGAAAATTGAAATCATATCAAGCATTTTCTCAGATCACAAGACCTTGAAACTAGAAACCAACCTCAAGGAAAAAACTCAAAAACACTCCAATTCATATAGATTAAATAGCATGCTATTAAACAATGAATGGGTTAAGAATGTACTCAAGGAAGAAATCAGACGTTTCTGGAAAGACATGAAAATCAATACACAACAGTCTAAAACCTGTGGGACACAGTGAGGCAGTCCTGAGAGGGAAGTTCACAGCAATACAGGCCTACCTAAAAAAGATAAAAACATTACAAATAAATAATCTAACCCTACACATCTACAAAAACTGGAGGAACAACAACAACAAAGCCCAGAACAAGTAAAAGGAAGGAAATAATCAAAATCAGAGCATAATTAAACAACATAGATGTGAAAATAACAATTCAAAGGATCAATAAATCCAGGAGCTGGTTCTTTGAAAAGATAAACAAAATCGACAAACCTTTAACCAGATTCTTCAAAAGAAAAAGAGAGAAGACCAAAATAAGTAAATTCAGAAATGAAAGAGGAGAAATTACAACTGAAACCAGAGAAATATAAAGGAAATACAAAGGAGTCTAAGAAATTACTATGAATCATTATATGCCAAGAAATTTGAAAACCTGGGTGAAATGGACAAATTCCCAGAAAAACATAATCTTACAAAACTGAATAAAGAAGCAGAAAGCCTGAATACACCAATAACAGCTGATGACAGTGAAGCAGTAACCACAAAAAGCCTGGCACACAAAAGCCCTGGACCAGACGGTTTCACACGAGAATTCCACAAAGCATTTAAGGAAGAGCTAACCACTATCCTACTCAGACTATTCCAAAACATCCAAGAAGATGGAAGACTCCAACACTTTTTATGAAGGCAGCATCATCCTAATCCCAAAATCAGATAAAGACACAACAAAAAAAGAAAACTACAGGCCAATATCGCTGATGAACATAGTTGCTAATATCCTCAACAAAATATTGGCAATCTGCATCCAGCAATACATTAAAAAGATCATACACCATGATAAGTGGGATGCATCCCAGGGATGCAAGGATGATACAAAATTCGCAAACCAATAAACATAATACATCACATAAAGTAAAGACAAAAATCACATGACCATATCAATAGATACAGAAAAAGCATTTGATAAGGTACAGCATCCATTTATGATAAAAATACTCAGCAAAGTGTAAGTAGAAGGAGCATCTCTCAACATAATAAAGGCCATATATGAGAAACCTACAGCCAACATCATACTCAACAGGCAAAAACTAAAAGCTTTCCCACTAAGATCAGGAACAAGATAAGGGTGTCTGCTTTCACCACTTCAATTCAATATAGTACTGGAAGTCCTAGCCACAGTGATCAGACAAGAAAAAGAAATAAAAGGCATCCAATTTGAAAAGGAGGAAGCAAAACTGCCACTGTTTGCAGATGACATGATAGTTTACATAGAAAACCCTATAGACTCCACCAAAAAACTCTTCAACCTAATAAGTGAATTTGGCAAAGCAGCAGGACACAAAGTCAATGTTCAGAAATCAAAGGCATTTTTGTAAACCAACAATGAAATATCAGAAACAGAAATCAGGAAAAAAATTCCATTTGCTATCGCAACAACAAAAATAAAGTACCTAAGAGTAAACCTAACCAAGGAGGTAAAAGACCTATACTCAGAAAACTACACAACACAGAAGAAAGAAAGTAAGGAAGATACAAATAAATGGAAGCATATATCGTGTTCATGAACTGGAAGAATTAACATCATCAAAATGTCCATACAACCCAAAGCAATTTATAGATTCAATGCAATCCCCATTAAAATACCAGTCACATATTTCACAGATATAGAACAAACATTTCAAAAATTTAGATGGAAGCACAAACGACCCCGAATAGCCACAGCAATTATGAGAAAGAAGAACAAAGTAGGAGGGATCACAATACCTGACATCAAACTATATTACAAGGCCACTATAATCAAAACAGCCTCATACTGCCATAAGAAGACACAGAGATCGATGGAATAGAATTGAGAGCCCAGAAATAAACCCAAATCTTTATGGTCAATTAATATTCGACAAAGGGCACAGTAGCACAAAATGAAATAAAAATAGCTTCTTCAGCAAATGGTGTTGAGAGAATTTGGACATCCACATGCAAAACAATGTAACTGGACCACCAACTTACACCACACACAAAAATCAACTCAAAATGGATGACACACTTAAAGATAAGTCATGACACCATAAAAGTCCTAGAGGAGAACATAGGCAGGAAAATCTCAGATATTCCACGCAGTAATATTTTCACCAATATGTCCCCTACAGCAAGGGATATAAAGAAAAGAATAAACAAATGGGAATTCATCAAAATAAAAAGTTTCTACACAGCTAAAGAAAACATCAGCAAAATAAAAAGGGAACCAACCCTATGGGAAAATATATTTGCCAATGATATGTGAGACAAGAGTTTGATCTCCAAGATATACAAAGAACTCACACAACTCCATTCCAGGAAGACAAACAAACCAATTAGAAAATGGGCCAAGGACCTGGCAGGACATACAAAGGGCCCAGAGACATATGAAAGGATGCTCTGCACACTAGCCATCAGAGAGATGCAAATTAAAACTACCATAAGATACCACTTCACTCTGGTCAGAATGGCCATCATAAACAATACAGCAAACAAATGCTGGGGAGGTTGTGGAGAAAAGGGAAGCTTAGTACATTGTTGATGGGAATGTAGACTGGTACAGCCACTGTGGAAAACAGTATGCAATTTCTTCAAAAAACTAAAATTGGAACTGCCTTTTGACCCAGCAATTCCACTGCTGGGATTATATCCTAAGAATCCTAAAACACCAACTGAAAAGAACCTATGCACCCCAATATTCATAGCAGCACAATTCACATTAGCCAAGTGATGGAAGCAACCTAAGTACCCATCAGTAAATGAGTATATCAAAAAACTATGGTACATTTACACAATGGACTACTACACAGCAGAAAGAAAGGAGGAGCTCTTACCCTTGGTGACAGCATGGATGGAACTGGAGAGCACTATGCTAAGTGAAGTAAGTCAGGCAGTGAAAGACAAATACCATATAAATGGAACCTAATCAACAAAATAAATAAGCAAGCAAAATATAATAAGAGGCAATGAAATAAAGAACTGACAGTGATCCAAGGGGAGAGGGGAGAGAGATGAAGAGGGAAAGAAGGGAAAGGGTCATCAAGGAACAACTATAAAGGACCCATGGTCAAAGCCAAAGTGGGGTAGGATTGAGGATGGGAGGTGAGGGTGGTGGGGCAGGGGTAAGTGGTGGCAAAAAAATGGAGACAACTGTATCTGATCAACAACAAAAAAAATAGATGGAAGCCAGTGATGGAAATTCAGGGTCCTACAAAAACAAAAGAGAACACAAAACCAGAAGTTACAGCAACACTACTCCCCACCAAAAAAACAGAAGCGCCATCTAGTAAAGACACTGTACTTCTCTGTATCCATGTATAAGATCCTCTTCAATTAAGACACCTAGTAAGACTCTCAAACCTCACACCTGAGTCCACATTTAATCCCTGCTGCCACTGATACATAAAAATAAAGTCATTTCAAAAAAACTATATAGATATCAGAGAACATCCTTACAAAGCTATCATGTGAAAAAACTCTTCAAATCAGAAACTGAAATATTCAGAACAGAAATAGACAAATGCTAACCAAATTCAGAAAAATTAAGAGAAAGACAAAATCATCTCATGATTTACATGTATTGCTTCACTAATAAAATACAATTAATGGTACTTATACTACATGGGGTATTGTGAAGATTAAATGAAAATACAGGTATAAAGCATATTACACAGTACATACCTTTTTTTTTTTTAAGATTTTATTTATTTTTAGAGAGAGGGGAAGGGAGAGAGAAAGAGAGGGAGAAAAACAGCAATGTATGGTTGCTCCTCACATGGCCCCCACTGGGGACCTGGCCCGCAACCCAGGCATGTGCCCTGACAGGGAATCGAACCGGGACCCTCTGGTTCCCAGCCTGCGCTCAATCCACTGAGCTACACCAGCCAGGGCACAGTACATACTTTTGATTGAGCAAAGAATAATCAGTGTTAACTATAATTTTTAAAAATCACTGTACTATTCATAAAGGAATCACTATGTGGAAAGCACCATACAGGGACATAGGATTTACTAAAAAAAGGAGAAGATATTTGCAACCAAGGGAGGAAAAGTACAAATTAAAATCCTTGATATTGATACTACCATGGCATCAATATCATCAATTTTGTTCAAAGTTCAGCTATAAGAGAACAGCCAGACAATGTCCAGTCTGTCTAGAAAGAATTCTCAGATTACGTCATTCTTAAACAGTTTATAAGATGAGAACAGGGCTGGGTAGGAAAAGAAAAGTCCCAGGGAGCAGGACTGAAGACTTTCCATGGGTACTAATCTCATGCTAGTTTAGGGCGGCTGTGACCTTTGAGCTGCTCTCACCCCCTACTTACTTCCTTTCTCTTGCTCTCTGCTTCCTTCTTCTGCTGGAGGCAACGCACCAGAGATCCACCGGCCATCTTTGGTTTCTCCCAGTATAGACTCCAAGTCTATTTCATCTATGGTGCTCCCCTCAGAAGACAACAGTTTATCCAAACCGAATTTGAGTATCTCACCCAACTTGAATGGAGAAGACAAAGTCCAGTAAGTTCTCATGAAAACAAACATTGGGTATCCAGGGATTTGCTAAGTGGCTTAAGGACACCAGGCACATCCCTTCCTTGATATTGTCCTTTCTTCTCTCTCCATAAGAAATCAACAGGATCATTTAGTATATGATGGGTAAACAGAAAGGTGATAAATGATCAGAGATGTTGACTTTGACAATTCTCACTAACAAAAAACAATTTATGAGCGTCCAATCTTTTCTTTGAAGAATAACAGTAATTTCTTGCATACTTTAGCACTTCTGACAGAATCTTTTTCACAGGCATTCCCAACAGCCACATGAGAAGTCAGAGATGCTATTAGCTACTCTCTCACCTCTCCTACTGCCAAACTTCTTGGAAAGAGAAGGATACATACACAAGGTACTTAACCTCTGCCACTGACTGGTTTTTTCCCTTTGGTAATTTGGTTTCCTACCACAGTGCTCTATGGAAACCACCCTCACAAAAACCAGTTACAGCTCTTGACTGCTGGATGTGAAGACCATTTCTGATTTTCCTGGTTGTTCCTCTGGTACTGCGCTATACTGCTTCTCTTGCCTCTTGCTAGTACCCTCAGCATGTTCCCTAGGGCTGTAGGAACCACCCGAAGAAGTTTAGATCACTTTTCCTGACTTAAGCATCCTACTTCCAACTGTGCACTAACTCGGAGATTCTAAATCAAGCTAGATTCACATCTTGGCTCCTCATTCACATCTTGTCCTTTTAGATTTGGGTCAATTATCTCTAGATGGTCTATTCTGTGAGTAACTTGGAAATCTTAAGGTATTCTGTAATAGCCTGGAAAAAACTTTGCTCTAAGCATGAACACACCTAGCTACACATTTATTTAACCTTGGTATATAGGACACGGTGACTGGTTTGTCAATTGGCATCAAAAACAGAAAAATGTCCACTATTTATGATAAAGATTGGTCCATATTGGGGTACTCCCTTCAGTTCACCTGTATTTACACTTTCACTTGTGATGTGTCTCAGTCATTAAGGGTCTCCATGTGTTTTCGGAGAAGCAATATAGTGCAGCAATTAAGGGCATGTGCTTGGAGGTTAGAGAGTACTTGCAATGGAGTCCTAAGTGTGAATGTGCTTGGGCAAATTACTTAACACGGGAATAAAGATAGTGCCTATCTCATTCTGTTGTTGTTCATACTCAGAAAAAACAACTGGAAAGAAGCACTTCATGTAATACTTAGCATACAATAAGCATTCAATAAATTTCCACTATATCTGCATCTCTCTCTTAGTTTCTACAGTGTTCTCTTGCAGGATGATGAACCTCTTTTGAGGACTGCAGATTCCTAAATGGCTTAGAATTATTAAGCCACACTCAGTTTGTTTACTACTGGATTCTTTTTGTTTTACAAAAAAAACCCCAAAACCAAAACTGCTTTCTTCTGAGACAAGGGCAATGGTTGTCACCTTTGTTTTTAGCAACCAGAGATAACAGATATAATCCATATAGGAGAAGAGATCAATCAGATATTAGAGCCAAAACATAACCTTCCAGTAACCATGAGTTGGGCAAGACAATGGTCTATGATCCCACTAGTACTCAGCCATTGCACAGGGGTATGTCTACACAATTTACACTGATGTGCCCAGCAGCCTGCTTCACAGGGACACCCTGACAGAATCCTCTAAGCTCTACCCCTTCTGGGAGAAAGCTCAAAAATCTTACAACTCTTCCTCCACCAACAGCTAGAACATGGGGCTCTTGAGGCTCTGTCATTTACCCCTTCACCTCACCCAATGCTGAAGTTGTCACTATCAAGCTCCTATGGAGAACTGGTGTACAGAGAACTGTATCTAAGAGTTTCTACATTTTACCTAGTCAAGCTTTCATCCTACATTTATCTCTTAAACGATGTGAATACAAAATGTACAGCATGCCCTTCCACCACCATGGTTAAACATGTACATATCAGTTGGGAATCAAAGGAAAAATACAAAAAGAGAAAAACATACTTTACACTTTAAGATAAACAAAAACCAAACAAGTGAACACATAAAACCCAGGGTTACTCTTTCTAGTACTAGTTCCAAAATAAATGGAAACCTTAAGTCTTTCCTGTGAGTTACTGACTGCCTAATAAAACCAAAGCGAGCCCTGTCCATTGCAGAGCTAATGTGTAAAGATATGTATGGCCTTTGCCATGTAAAATCATGTAAGAAAACTGTTTGTTTTTAACTCATGCTCAGACTAATTCTAAACCTGGTAACTTCGCTTATAATATTGTGTAATTTTTTTCTTATAAATACTTGTTGTATTTTGTTTGATAAATTAGTTCTTTTAAAGCTGCTCTCACAAACTTTTGCAAATAAAATTTCTCTTGAGTTTTCCTCCAATAATAGTTTGTTCATATTTTATCTTTTACAGAAAACTGTTGACTAAAGCCTAAATTAGCTTCACCTTCCTAAAACTTTGCCTACCTTCTATCTCCCTAATTCCTATCATCATCCAGGCTTAAAACGTTATAGCCATCTTTGAATTTCCATCTCCCTAGTTATCCAACTCTAAACAGCAATGCCCATCATTTCTTCTTTTGTAATGTTTCTCACCCAGACCCTCCCACTGCTACTGCCCCTGTCAGAGATTTATTGCTCACTTCATGCCTGGACCTTTTGCTGTATCCTAAGAGGCCCTTTCCTGTATTCTAGTTGGTCATTCTGCTTCCAGCCCCTCATCCCTGGATCAAATATTGATTCTAATTTTAACTCAAGGACTGCAACAGAGTAACATTAAGCCCTCTTCCAGAAGAGAGCTTTCTCTAAAGTCTTTCAACCTTGCATGTGTTTCCAATCCAGTATCCCTTCAGGTAATTAACTCTAGTTCTTTCCTCCACTCTTCCCATGGCATAATTTTGAATTCACTACCTTGTTCATCCTTCTCTGAGTATAAAGAAAGTAATGTAAATCTCTAATCAAAGGGTGTGGGGTTAGGATGGAGGCATGAGATTAACCAGTATTTATTACATGGAATTCTTTATTTTACCTAATTTTCTTAATATCCCACAGACATAACTTGCAGTATCCTTTTGCAGAAAAGTAAACAGAGGAGATCTGGGAAGTTAAGACATCTGCTCAAAGCCATAGTCAGTAAGTGACAAGGCCTGGATTTGAATCCAAGTGAGATGGATCCAAAATGCACCATTATTCTATGTTCTTCTGCCTTTTAATATCATATTCATGTCTATCTCCTACAGCAGCCTGCATGCATTAGGTACTTTGGGAGATAAAGTCTGGCCAGGGAATAAATGTGTAATTGAGGAGAGTGGGTGGTTAATGCTAATTCTTTTCATTTACTTTCTCAGCCATGAAGAGCACTGACTATAAATCCTAATACATTCTGAAGTGAAGAACAACCTCTTATACCTGGAGGTCAGCATCAGCTGCAGGTTTCTGGGCTCCCAAAGTAAAATGGCCCCCCTCTATGATCGTGCTGGTAAGCTGCAGCTTGGAGGTAGCCTTCCAACAGATTATTTCTTCCACAGTGTCTCTGCCAATCAGCCGAATAACTTTAACAGACCTGTACAGAAGTCAAAAAAAGGAGGTGGTATCAGAGTCTGCAAAGATGGGTACAAGCATGCAAGGTAGATGCAGCTAAAAGGAAGTAAACCCAAAATGCCATGTTTGATCCTCAAGTCAAAAGATAAGATCCATCTTTTTCGCTTAGTTCCATAATACCCTAATTCTATATTTTAACTTAATTAGATGTTAACTCAGGAAGGATAAGTTAAATAATTTCTGAAGGTTCCTTCTAGTCATTTCACAATTTTATTTTGCTCTTTTGAACCAAGCAAGTCTGGAGTGAGAATGTGCTGTGCCCAGTTGAGTAGCAAACCTGGGCTAACACCTACCTAGTGGTCTCTAGCCTTCCAGTCTGGGACTGTCACCAGGACTGTGTTCTTCACCTTCCTCCCCAACCCAGAACTGCTGAGGAGCCAAGGAGCAGAAAATTACTGATGCTTAAGTCTCTTACTTGTTCTGGCCAATTCGGTGAGCCCTGGAAGCTGCTTGCAAGTCATTCTGAGGATTGAAATCACTGTCAACAAAAATAACAGTATCGGCTGCCGTTAAGTTCATGCCAACTCCACCTAAAAACAATGCACAAAGGAATGTGATCAGCAGTACATGGACTAGGCTCTAGAAAAGAAAGACACAGGTTACAGAGGTCAGATTATAAACTGGAATCGTCAAATAACTGGCTCCTTTCTTAAAACTCACCTCCATCTCCAACACCAGAAACTTGTTAGTGGTTAAAAGTGCTCCTTGAGCTCTTATTATCTGACTTGGAAAATTTAACTACTGAAAGTAATAGAATGAGCGGAGCAGGGGTAAGCAAAAAAAGTGGATACTTGTGTTAGTGCTATGAAACCATTTTATATCTCTTCTGTTTAAAAACCTTGACTGGTTCACTTAGAACAGTATGTGGAAAAGGATACATGCTCTTTCAGAAAAGTTTTAAACATGAGAGAGCTCTTCTGCTGTGGACACTGTTAAAAGAACAGTTCTTAACATCCAGTGCAAGTTATAACTAAGTACCAAGATCTCTGACACAAGCTAATGAGAAGAGAGGAATGACATTTATTACACGCCTAAGCAGAGCAGAAAACACCTCCCTCTGTACTTGCTTCCACATGAATCAAAGGGAAAATAACAAAGCTCACATCAGGACAAGAATATTCCATGGGACAGCATTCTGGTCTGCCTCCAGCGCTGCTGGAAAAGGGCTAAGGAGTCTCCTTGACTATGAGAATTAATTAAGAGCACCATGAAGACAAATTACAGCCTTCTCTTCGACTAGTGTGGAAGCAAATACAAAAGGGACTTCTGCTGGCCAGGGCTGTTACAGCTCACTGCTGAAACAAGCAAGCCTAAAAAGGTTTGTTCCAAGAGATTGAACTGACGACTCACTTTTGAGACTGACTATGAACTCTATGCTGGATCTCAAAACAAGTCAGGCAGGAACATTCTAATTAAAGCCTTCAAATAAAATTAAAGTTGGAATAAAGAGATAATAAAGACTGATTACTGAGAGATGTTATATTGTACCTTATAATAACACCAGCTTACTACTTGCCAGGAACTCTTCTAAACAATTTACATATATTAACTCCTTTAATCCTTACAAACACCCTATGAGTAGTTACTATTATTATCCTCATTTTATAGATGTTGAAATGGAAGCACAGAAAAGTTAAGGGACTTATCAGAGGTTGCACAGTAAGAAAGTGAGAGCCAAGAATCAATCCCACATTGTCTGGCTCCAGAACTTATGCTTTTACCCACTATACCGTATTTCCCAGGCACTTATTTCATTAAAGTGTTCCCCATGAAAATAACCTTATGCTAGGGTTAATGTTGTCTACATTCAGCTCTTCTTCATTTAAAGGTTGTACATGATATTTGATAAATAAGCTTATCTCCGTATTTGTTTGGGACATGTTTGTGAGCTACCTGCCATCTGGTGGCAGTACGACTCAATCATAGAAATATTTGAAAGTTGGAGGAAAACCTGTTGAATAAATGATACAATAAATGAATAAATAAATCTACAGCTAGAAAGTGATAGCAAATTTGGAAAAGGCTCATACCCAGGACTGCTTTGGCTCTTGAGTACCCTGTTTTGACTGATTCTGAGTACTCTAAGGAGATTAATTGAAACAAAGAGGTCTCTTTCTTCTTAATTTTACACATTGCAAACATAATGCTACTCTCGGAATATAAAGATAAATAAAACCACTAAGGCATAAGTAGAGTTGTGTTGCCAACACTGAAGATAGGTTTCCATGATCCTGACAGTTCCATCTAAGACTACCCCCTGAGACAACTGGTAACACGAATGCATGGCTAAGATTCAAAACGCTACCTATAACTCGTGTAGAGTGAGGCCAAGTAAATCTGGTTATATCTTCTGAAACACAGAGAAAATATTTACACAGGTAGAACAATCTCTTTACAGTCAAGGATTATATCTAACGCTTTTTAAGGTGCTAGCACTTTTAAAGTACTAGACACTTAATAAATGCTTTTAAATAATTAACACCAAACTCCATTTTTATAAAAATAGATATTGATCTCTCTCTATAATAGAGGATACATATTGCTTTAGTTTTCCTGCATCTGTTGCATCAAGATTTAGGTCTACCAAAAAAAAAGAGAGAGATAATGAAACTAAGATTCTATCCATTCAAAAGTGATTTGAGGTCTATTTACTTCTTGATGTGAGAAAAATTTCCAGGAACAAACTTAATGATTTAACAATATAATGAAAGCATTCTGTAATTGGTAAAGCTCTACATGTGTCACATGTAGTATAAATGACTTCGGTCATAAAGATACTTTTACAAATAATTCTAAAGACCTGGCAATTTCATTATAAACATTTATATATTTTTTTATTTTATGTCATTAAAATATCATATTGTTTATGCTACTAGAGCTGTCACAGTTTTTCCTCCTTTGCCTCCCTCCACCCAGCACACCCCACCAACTCCCAGTCAATCCCCACAATGTTGTCCATGTCCATGGGTCCTTCATACATGAACTTTAACGAATCCCTTCACCTTCTTTCAATCAGTCCCCGCCTCCCCTTCTCTCTTACAGTTGTCAGTCTGTTCCATGATTCTATGCCTCTGGCTCTATTTTGCTCATTAGTTTATTTTGTTCATTATATTCCTCTTATGAGATCACATGCTATATGTCTTTCACCAACTGGCTTATTTCACATAGCTTAATAGTCTCCAGTTCCATCCACGTGGTCACAAAAGGTGGGAACTCCTTCTCTCTTTCTGCTGCCTAGTATTCCATTG
The DNA here is from genome assembly GCA_004026765.1 of Micronycteris hirsuta. NCBI lineage: Eukaryota > Metazoa > Chordata > Mammalia > Chiroptera > Phyllostomidae > Micronycteris > Micronycteris hirsuta. The sequence continues at coordinate 11,865 of PVJI01019417.1, read as the reverse complement.
CATGGATGTACCATCATTTTGCTTTGTTTTCTAATCGACTCACCTACTGAAGAGCACTTAGGCTGTCTCCAAATCTTGGCTACTATAAAAACCACTGCTATGAACATTGGGATGAACAAAATCTTTTGAATTGGTATTTCGGGACTCTTTAAATATATTCCAAGTAGTGGAATTGCTGGGTCAAAAGGCAGTTCCATTTTTAGTTTTTTGAGGAAATTCATACTGTTTTCCACAGTGGCTACACTAGTCTGCATTCCCACCTTTTCCCCACATCCTCATCAGCATCTGTTTTTTGTTGATTTATTAACGAGAGCCATTTTGACAGGTGTGAGGTGTATCACTGTAGTTTCAATTTGCATCTCTCTGATGACTAGTGATGTTGAGCATTTTTTCATATGTCTATGGGCCCTCTGCATGTCCTCCTTGGAGGTGTGTCTATTCAGGTTCTTTGCCCATTTATTAATTGGACTGTTTGTCTTGCTGGTGTTGAGTTGTATAAGCTCTTTATATATTTTGGAGATTAAACCCTTGTCTGATGTATCACTGGCAAATATGTTATTCCATGCAATCAGCTCCCTTTTCATTTTGACGTTAGTTTCTTTAGCTATGCAGAAGCTTTTTATTTTTATTTATTTTTATTTTTTTAAACCATTTTTTTAAAGATTTTATTTATTTTTAGAGAGAGAGGAAGGGAGGGAGACAGGGAGAGAAACAGCAATGTATGGTTGCCTCTCACATGGCCCTCACGGGGACCTGGCCCGCAACCCAGGCATGTGCCCTGACTGGGAATCAAACCGGGACCCTCTGGTACCCAGCCCGCGCTCAATCCACTGAGCTACACCAGCCAGGGCTATGCAGAAGCTTTTTAATTTGATGTAGTCCCATTTATTTTTCCTTTAGCTCCTTTCCTCAAGGGGACATATCAGCAAAAATATTGCTACTCTAGATTTTACTGCCTATGTTTTCCTCTAGAACTTTAATGGTATGATGACTTATATTTAAGTCTTATATCCACTTTGAGTTTATTCTGGTGTATGATATAAGATGGTGGTCTAGTTTTGCATGTATCAGTCCAATTCTCCCAACACCATTTATTGAAGAGACTGTCTTTACTCCATTGTATGCTCTTAACTTCCTTTGTCAAATATTAATTGACCATAAAGACATGACTTTATTTCTGGGCTCTCTATTCTGTTCCATTGATCTATGTGTCTGTTCTTATGTCAGTACTACACTGTTCTGACTACAGTGGCCTTGCAGTATAGTTTGGTATCAGGTATTGTCATCCCTCCTACTTTGTTCTTCTTTCTCAAGATTGCTGAGGCTGTTAGAGCTCTTTTTGATTCCACATAAATTTTTGAAATATTTGTTCTAGTTCTGTGAAATTTGATATTGATATCTCAATAGAAATTGCATTGAACGTCTAAATTGCTTTTGGTACTATGGGTATTTTAATAATGTTAATTCTTCCAATCCATGAACACGGTACATTTTTTCCACTTATGTGTATCTTCATTTCTTTCTTCAGTGTCCTAAAGTTTTCTAAGTACAGGTCTGTTACTTCCTTGGTTAATTTATTCCTAGGTACTTTATTATCTTTGTTGCAACAGTAAATGGGTTTTCTTAGTTTCTCTGTTAGATAATTACTGGTATATAAAAATGCCACCAATTTCTGAATATTGACTTTGTATCCCGCTACTCTACCAAATTCATTTCTCTGGTCGAGTACTGTTTTGGTGGAGCCTATATGGTTTTCTATGTACAATATCATGCTGACTGCAAATAATGACAGTTTTACTTCCTCCTTTCAAATTTGAATGCCTTTTATTTCTTCTTATCTGATCGCTGTGGCTAGGACTTCCAGTACTGTGTGGAAGAAGAGTGGTGAAAGTGGACATCTCTGCCTTGCTCCTGATGCTAATAGAAACATTTTTAAATTTTGTCCATTGAGTATGATGTTGGCAGTAGGTTTTTTCATATATGGCCTAATTATGTTGAGGTAGTCTCCCTTTATTCCCACTTTGCTGAGTGTATTTATCATAAATGGGTGCTGGATTTTATCAAATGTTTTTCTGCATCTATTGACACGATCCTGTGATTTTTGTCTTTCATTTATTGATTTGTGGATATTGTACCATCCTTGCAGCCCTAGAATAAATTCCAATTGCTCATGGTCTATGACCTTTTTGATGTATTGTTGTGTCTGGTTTGGTAATATTTTGTTGAGGATTTTAGCATCTATACTCATCAGATATATTAACCTGTAATTTTCTTTCTTTGTTGTGCTTTTGCCTGGTTTTGGAATTAGGACAATATGACCTCATAAAAAGAGCTGGAGGATCTTCCCTCTTCTTCAATTCTTTGGAACAGTTTGAGAAGGATAGGTGTTAGCTCTTCTTTGAATGAATGGTAAAATTTGCCTGCAAAGTGATCTGGTCTAGGGCTTTTGTGTGCTGAGTTTTTTGATTACTGTTTCAATTTCATTAGTTGTTATCAACCTATTGAAGTTTTCTGGCTTTCCTGATTCAGTTTTGGAAGTTTGAATGTTTCTAGAAATTTATCCTTTTCGCCCATGTCATGCAATTTCTTTGCATATAGTTGTTCATAGTGATTTCTTACAATCCTTGAATTTCTGTGATATCATTTATTACTTTTTCCCTTTCATTTCTGATTTTATTTGGGTCCTCTTTTTTTCTTGATGAGGCTGGTAAAAGGTTTGCCAACTTTGTTCATCTTTTCAAAGAACCAACTCCTGGATTTGTTGATCTTTTGAATTGTTTTTTTAGTTTCTATGTCATTTATTTTTGCTGTGATCTTGATTATTACCTTCCTTCTACTCACTCTGGGCTTTGTTTGTTGTTGTTCCTCTAGTTCTTTTTTCTTTTCTTTTTTTAAATAGTGAAATTCACTTCAGTTTTACGGAATCATAGCATTTAATGCCTTAGGATCTGATCTACAATAGGTAGGAAATAAATGTCTGGTGAATTAAGGTGTTCAAGGTCCGATCTCCAGTATGGGCCTCCTTCCACGATAGTTCAATGTCTCCTACCATGTCAGAAAATTATTCCAGTGAAGGAAACATCATACCCTTCCGTAAGTTATCTCCTCTATATAGATAGAAAAATGGAGGCTCTGAAAAGAGCCTTCGCTGATGCCTGGTACAGAGGTTGTGAGAGGTACAGCAGGTCCCCCAGGCCTGTGCAGACTTAAAGCTCACAGTTTTTCAGGTTTCCAGAGTTCCAGTCATAAAATAAGTTAATGTAGTTATTCATGAGAAATACTAATCTAAATATAGAAATTGCATAAGCATTCAATATATAGCAACAGTATTGCACTGTCCATAAAAACAAGACCATTTGAGAAATCAGCTAAGCATCTGATCTAACACCAGTGTGTAAAATCAGTGACCTTTGGTACAGCAGGAAAACCTAATACACAAATGAAAACTAAGTTATCTTCCTTTTGTTCTCTTTTTAACTTCCACAGTAGAAACACTAAGAACCTTGAAATTTGGATTTTGGAAGAATTTTGGAAGATACAAACATAACAGAGATTTCATCCTTTCTTGATAACAATAGGGTATTTCTGGTATATTGGTTTTTTACTCTCCTTTTTGTCTTTGGCATTGGGAAATATCTGTTATCCACTCTAATGGGGCTGGTATTCAGTTTGATCTGATAGTATTTTGATAATGACTTGAATAAGCAAACCTTAAATGTGAAAAGAGAGGCTGGTGTGGCTCAATGGATTGAGCACCTATGAACCAAAGGGTGACTGGTTTGATTCCCAGTTAGGGCACATGTCTGGGTTTCAGGCCAGGTCCCCAGTAGGGGGTGCAAAAGACGCAACCACGCATTGATGTTTTTCTCCCTCTCTTTCTCCCTCCCTCCACCTCTCTCTAAAAATAAATTTATTAAATCTTTTTAAAAATTTGAAAACAATTTTAGCAACCTACGCAAATTTCCCCTGTATTATCCAAATTTCAATTATTCCTTTCCACAATTCTAAATCAGTGAGTTGGTTGCCGAATACTGACTGGTCACTTGTTAGTATGAAGTACTGGGAATGCCACTTTAGTAAACAAGGAATGCAAAGTCTCAAACGTCAATAGGCAGAAAGCAAACAATTAATATTGAAACAAACTCATAAAGGACGTCATTTGAAATACCATTCTGTGCCATGACCAGGACAAAGTGGAATTTTAGAGTGACTAGGGGGAAGAAAAGGACTTCATTTAAAGTCATCAGGATAGTCTCTCAGAGAAGATAGCTTTGGGGTTGAGATTTAAATAAAAGAAAAGGGGCATTCCTTTGGAACAGAAGTACATTCCAAACAGAATAAATGACCAGTACAGAGCCCTTGAGTCAAGAAGCAGCTTGGGGACTTCCAGCCAAGATGAAGGCATAGGTAGACACACTGTGCCTCCTCGCACAACTAAAAGAAGGACAACAACAAGTTTAAAAACAAAAAACAACCAGAACTGCCAGAAAATCGAACTGTATGGAAGACTGACAACCAAGGAGTTAAAGAAGAAACATCATTTAGACCAGTAGGAAGGGCGGTGATGAGAAGCTGGGGCGGAGAGGACTTGAGGCAAGGTGGCGGCTGGCAGACTGGGCTGTCCCACATTCGCATGCAGATAAACTGGGAAGAACAACTGGGGAGCAAGACGGACCATGCAACCCAGGGTTCCAGCGAGGGGAAATAAAGCCTTAAAACCTCTGACTGAAAACACCTGTGGGAATTGAGGTGGCAGGAGAAACTCCCAGCCTCACAGGAGTGTTTGTTGGAGAGACCCACAGGGTCCTGGAATGTACACAAACCCACCCACTCAGAATCAGCACCAGAAGGGCCCAATTTGCTTGTCAGTAGCAGGACAAGTGACTGAAAGCTGGCAGAGAGCTGAGCAAGAAGCATTGTCCCCTCTCAGACACTGCCCCCACATTGTTCCTCTAGTTCTTATAGATTGAGACTTTTTGTCTTCCTTAGGTAGACCTGTGATGCTTCCCTCTCAGTACTGTTATCATTATGTCCCATAAGTTTTAGGCTGTTGTGTGTTCATTTTCATGTTTCCAGGTACTTTCTGATTTCTTCCTCAATCATACTGTTAACCCATACATTATTTAATAACATGTTATTTAGCCTCCATGCATTTGAATGTCTTGAGTTTTTTCTTCAGGTTGACTTTAGTTTCAGGCCATTGTGATCCAAGAAAATGCTTGATATGATCTTAACTTCCTTGAATTACTTAAGACTTATTTTGTGTCCTACCATGTGGTCCATCTTTGAGAATGATTTATGTACATTTGAGAAGAATGTGTGTTTTGCTTCTTTGGGATGAAATGTTCTATAGATATCAATTAAACCCATTTGATGTAGTGTTTTTAATGCTACTATATTGTTGATTATTTTGTCATAATATATGTCCACTGTTGGCAGTGGGGTGCTAAAATCCCCTACTATGACTGTATTGCTGTCATTATCTTTCTTAAAGTCCTCCAGATTTTCTTTACATATTTAGGTTATCCTACATTGGGTGCATGTATGTTTACAAGGGTTATATCCTCTTGTTGGGCTGAACTCTTAAGTATTATGTAGATACCTTCTTCATTTTTATTATGATCTTTGTTTTGAAGTCTATTTTGTCAGACAGAAGTATGGCTACCCCAGCTTTTTTCATCTGCATTTGCATGAAATATTTTTTCCTTCCTTCAATTTCAGCCTGTGTACATCTTTTGTTCTGAGGTGAGTCTCTTGTAGATGGCATACATGTGGATTGTGTTTTCCTATCCATTCAGCTACCCTATGTCTTTTATTGAAGCATTTGGTACTTTTACATTTAAGGTTATTATTGATAGGTTCTTATTCATTAACATTTTTTCCCTTTGTACCTGTGTCCCTCTATTTCTACTTCATCTTTTTTTTTTTTAAGATTTTATTTATTTTCAGAGAGAGGGGAAGGGAGGGAGACAGAGAGGGAGAAAAACAGCAATGTATGGTTCCTTCTCACATGGCCCTCACGGGGACCTGGCCTGCAACCTAGGCATGTGCCCTGACTGGGAATCGAACCAGGACCCTTTGGTTCCCAACCCACGCTCAATCCACTGAGCTACACCAGCCAGGGCTATTTCTACTTCATCTTAAAGCAGTCCCTTTAGCATCTCTTGCAATGTTAGTTTGGTGTTAATGTACTCCTTCAGACTTTTTAATTTTTCTTTTTCTTTCTTTCTTCTTTTTTTTTTTTTTTGTTTAGGTAGCTCTTTATTTTGCCTTGCATTTTAAAATAAAAGCCTTGCTGGATAGAGAGATTTTCATTGCATATGCTTCCTCATCATTACCTGGAATATTTCAAGCAATTCCTTCTGGCCTTTAGTGTTTCTGTTGAAAACTCAGCTGACATCCTTATCAGGGAACTCTTGTAGGGAATCAACTGTTTCTCTCTTGCTGTTAAGATTCTCTCTTATCTTTAAACTTTGCCATTTTAGCTGTGATATGCCTGAGTGTAGGACTCTTTGGGTTCACCGTGCTTGGGACTTTCTGTGCTTCCTGAACTTGCATGACTTTTTCCTTCACCAAGTTAGGGAACTTTTGTCATTATTTCTTCAAACAGGTTTTCTATCCCTGATTTCCTTTCTTCTCCTGTTATTCCTATGAACTAGTATTGATATATTTCATGTTGTCTCAAAGCTCCCTTAAACTCTCATTCTTTTCAAGTCTTTTTTTTGTTGTTGTTCCAACTGGGTGTTTTTTGTTTGTTTGTTTTTTACAGTGTCTTCCAAATTGCTGACTCTATCCTTGGCTTCATCTAGCCTGCTTTTAATTTCTTCTAGTGTACTCTTCATTTTAGATATTGCATCCTTAATTTCCAACTGGTTCTTACTCATAGCTTCTACACCCTTTTTCAAGCTGATGTAGTTCTCTTTAAGTTCTTTGAGTATCGTTATAGCCATTACTTTGAATTCTGTGTCTGATAATTTGCTTGCCTCAATTTCACTTAGCTCTTTTTCTGGGAATCCCTCCTTTTCTTTCATTTGGAGATTGCTTCTTTGACTCCCCATTTTAGCTGTCTCCTTTTCTTTGTTTCTATGTATTAGACAGATCTTCTTTGACTCCCTGTCTTGTGTGGTATCCAGTGGTGCAGCCTCATTTGACCTCTTGATTTAGATATTCTAGGAATACTCTTTGTGTGGGTGATGTCGACCTCCTGTTATATTTGGGCCCTGACTGTTGTTGGCCCACTCATTGGTTGCATGTCCCCTCTGGCTGGCTGGCTGTGAGGTTCTACCTCTATTACGTCTTATATGTTGTTGTGCAGGTGCTGACAGAATGAAACAAAATGACATAAAAAACATAAGCCAAACAAGCAACCCATCCCAACTACAACAGCAATATCAATGAGAAAAGAGCAAAGAACAATAAAAGTGGGAAGAGAAATGGAATAGAAAAAGGGAAGAAAAAAAAAAAACAAACTGAGCCCTGGCTGGTGTAGTTCAGTGGATTGAGCACGGGCTAGGAACCAAAGGGTCCCGGTTCGATTCCCAGTCAGGGCACATGCCTGGGTTGCGGGCCAGGTCCCCGCGAGGGCCATGTGAGAGGCAACCATACATTGCTGTTTCTCTCCCTCTCTGTCTCTCTCCCTTCCCCTCTCTCTAAAAATAAATAAAAATAAAATCTTAAAAAATAATAAAAAAAAAATTAAAAAAAAACTGAATTAGAGAAGACCAAAGGAGAGAAAATGATTATGAGAGGATTATGAGAGGAAAAAAAGGGATGAGAACTAATACAACTAATAAAGTGAACGAATAAAATGGGACAAAGGGAAAGATAATGAGAAACAAAAAATAAGAAAAGGAAAGCAGAAGGGAAAAATGGGTTAACCAAAGGTAAGGGTAAAATAAGTATATGAAAAAAAAATAGAGCACCAAAAATAGAAGAAAAAGAAAAAATATAACAAGTCTATGAAAAAGAAAAAATAATGAAAATAATTAAAAATAACTCACTGAGATTTGCCTCAGCAGAGCTCAGTGCTTGCCTGCTGGGCTCTCCCTTTGGATATGGCTCTGATGTGTCTCAGGCTGGTGTAAGCCAGTGTCAGGAGCTGTCCAAGCCTAGGCCTCAGCAGCCTGTTCAAAGCTACAAGTGACCCAGTTTGTGGCTGATTACTCTGGCTTCACTGTGCCCAGGATGGGCCAAACTGCTCAGTAGAGCTGCATTTATCACCACTGGGTCCAGGTCTGTGTTAGCAAACAACCCAAGTCACCAAATCTGCCTCTGTGGTCTTTGTCTGCTGTCCTGCTGTCAGCCTCAGGCTAGCTATAAACCCAACTGTTTCTGAGAGGGCTTCTGGTAGGATTTGGGGGAAGGGACTAATGGATCTCCTGTGGCAGGTGCCTTTTGGACATCAGGGAAGATGGTGAGTGTGATCTCCACCACTGAACCAGTAGTCTGAGTCTGTCCAAGATTATTTCCCTGTACTTAGGAGGGCGGAGGCCCTAGGAGGATAATAGGTGAGGCCTCCTGAGTCTAGGTTTTGGGTCTTCCAGAAACAAGGAGAGTGTTTCTGTGTCTCTCCCCTGAGGGGGAAGCACTACTTGGTATCCTGGGAGAGTGTATGGTATGGCTGCGCCCTACAGCTAGTCTCACACCCCGAGTTTGTGGATCTTGCTGTCTCCTCAATAGGTGTTAAGATGCAGGATAAGAGAAAAGAAAGAATAAAAGAAAACCCACACAAAACAAAAAACTGAACCAACCAAATAAAAGGGAAAAAAAGATGCAGGATTCTATAGGGAGGGGGGAGTAATATCCCACAAGGTATGGTAATTGCTTTCCCCTTGGGAGGGGCTTGCTCTCCTCAAGAAAGATGGCTGCTGTCGAATCCAGGTATATCCCAGCACCAAAAGCTGCTCACCCACATCTCCTCAGGACCTCCCTCTCTAGACTATCCTTGCACAACTACAGTCCATGCTGCCTTCCCTTTTCTGGGACCCAGGTGACTGGTTGTGAAAATCTGTGTTTTGGCCCCTTTAAGAGTTAAAGGAGAAAAAAAAAAATAGCGGCCTTGACTCCACCAGGTTTCATCTTTCCCCAGCAGAGAAAAACCCTGAAGACTTTCACTGCCGGGTGCTGGGAGGTCAGCTCATCTTTGCACTGTCATGCTCCGGGCCTAGTGGCCCCATTTGTGGATCTGGTTTCCCTCCTTTCAAGGGGAAGCTCCCACAGCCTTGCTATCACCTTGGACTGCCACCCATGTTAATGGAGCTGGGCTCTTACTTGAGCCCGCCCTTCCTACTGGTCTCGAAGTGGTTAAGTCTCTTTTTTAGATGGTCTTCGGTTTATTTCAGGTGAGTGCTCCCCTCTTTAGTTTTACTTCCAGGCTGGTGCTGGAGGAGGTGTGCATTCTACCCTCCCACGCTACCATCTTATACCCTCTATAGTCTAAATCTTTTTAAAATTAGTTTATATTCAACATTAGTTTGTATTAGTTTCAGATGTTATAGCACAGTGGTTAGATCTTGTACTTTACAGAGTGGCACCCCCAATGTTTCAAGTACCCAAATGGCACCATAAATACTTATTACAATATCATCAACTCTATCCCCTATGCTTACCAATTTGTACTTAATCCCTGGACCTTTTCACCCAAACTCCCAAGCCTCCTACCCTCTTACAACTGTCATTCTGTCCTTCATATTTTTGAGTTCTTTCCTATTTTGTCTGTTTGTCAATTTTGTTCACTAGATTCCATATAGAAGTGAAATCATATGGTATTTGTCTTTCTCTGTCTGACTTATTTCACTTAGCATAATATCCTCCAGATGCATCCATGCTATCGCGAATGTAAGATTTCAACCTTTTTTAGGCTGAATACTATTCCATTGTATAAATGTACCACAGCTTTTCAATATACTCAACTATCGGTGGGTACTTAGATTGCTTCCAAATATTGGCTACTGTAAATAATGCTGCAGTGAACATAGGGGCATATATATTTGGGTTTTTTTTTGAGAGTTTCAGCTTTCTTCAGTTTTACTCTGACAGTGTAATCACTGGATCATAAGGCAGTTCTATTATTAATTTTTTGAGGTAACTCCATACTGCTTTCCACAGTAGCTGCACCAACTACATTCCCAACAAGAGTACACAAAGGTTCCCTTTTCTCCACATCTTCAGCAACACCTGTTTCTTGATTTTTTGATGGCAGCCAATCCAAGAGGTGTGAGGTGGTATCTCATTGTGATTTTTATTTGCATTTCTCTGATGATTAGTGACGTTGAGAAACTTTTCATATGTCTATTGGCCATCTGTATGTCTTACTTGGAAAAATGTCTATTCAGGCCTTCTGCCCACTTTTATTTGGGTTAATTGGGTTGTCTGGTATTAAGTTCTCTGAGTTCTTTATAAATTCTGGGTATGAATCCCTTAACAGACATATTATTAGAGATGGTATCATGGGAGAATATCTCCTCCCATTCCATAAATGGCCTTGTTTTTTTTAATGGTTTCCTTTGCCCTGAAAAAATTTTTTAGTTTGGTGTAGTCCCATTTATTTTTTTCTTGATTTTCCCTTGCGTGAGTAAATATATCAGATAAAATATTGCTATGAGCAATGTCTGAGATTTTACTGCCAATATTTCTTCAAGGAATTCAAGGAATTATATGGTTTCAAGTCTTACTTCAATTGAAGTCTTTAATCCAAGTTTATTCTTGTATGTGGTGTAGGAAGGTGGTCTAGTTTAAATTTTTTTGCATTTATCTGTTTAATTTTCCCAGCACCAAATTTTGAATAGATTATCTTCACTCCATTGCATGTTCTTGCCTCCTTTATCAAATATTAATGGGCCATACAGGCATGGGTTGATTTCTAGGCTCTCTATTCTGTTCCCTTGATTTATATCTTTTATGCCACTCTCATGCAGTTGTGATTACTAAGACCTTGTAATATAGTGTGATATCAGATAATGTGATACTTCCAATGTTGTTCCTCTTAAGATTTCTACGGCTATTCAGGGTTTTTTGTGGTTCCACAAAATTTTTGGATTATTTAATCCATTTGGTAAAGTACACTACTGAATCTATAAATTGCTTTGGGTAGTATCAACATTTTAATGATGTTAATTCTTCCTATCCATGAACACGGCTTACTTGTACCTTGTTCAATTTCTTTCTTCAGTATGTTATAATTTTCTAAGTACAGATCTTTTACCTCCTTGGTTAAATTGATTCCTAGGTACTTTATTTTTTGATGCAATTATAAATGGGATCATTTTCTTAGTTTCCCTTTCTGATAATTCATTATTGGTGTATAAGGTGAACCAATTTCTAAATATTAATTTTGTACCCTGCTACTTTACTACTCAGTTCTAGTAGATTCTGGTGAAATATTTAGGTTTCTCTATATACAATATAATTTCAACCACAAATAATGACTTTCACTTCTTCCTTTCCAATTTGGATGCCTTTATTTCTTCTCGTCTAATTGCTGTGGGTAGGACCTCCAGTACTACGTTGAATAAAAGCAGTGAAAGTGGACATCCTTGTCTTGCTCCTGACTTAAAGGAAATGTTCCATTTAGTCCCCCAGAGAATATGATGTTGGTTGTGGGTTTCCCAGACATGGCCTTTATTATGTTGAAGTATGTTCCCTCTATTCCCACATTGCTTAAAGTTTTTATCATAAATGGGTGCTTAACTTTGTAAAATGCTTTTTCTGCATGTATTGATATGATTTTTATCCTTCATTTTGTTTATGTGGTGTATCACATAAACTGATTTGCAGATATTGTATGAACCTTGCATCCCCGGAATAAATCTGACTGATCATGGGGTATGATCTTTCTGATGTTCTACTGAATTCGATTTGTTAGTA
>PVJI01019416.1:0-31082 GCA_004026765.1 Micronycteris hirsuta | reverse complement strand
AAGAACTCCTACCTTTTGAGACAGCCTGGCTGGAACTGGAGAGTATTATGCTAAGTGAAATAAGCCAGGAGGAAAAAAACAAATACCATATGATCTCACCTTTAGGTGGAACCTAACCAACAAAACAAACAAGTGAGCAAAATTGAACCAGAGACACAGAAATAAAAAAACAAACTGACAATCAACAAAGGGACAAGGGGAGAGGAATAACGGGGGAAAGATGAGGAAGGGGGAGGCCAAGGAACATGAATAGAGGACTCATGGGCAAGGACAGTGGGGTGGGGGTTGACTGTGGGAATGGGGGGTGAGGTAGGGGTGAGCAATGGAGAAAAAGGAGGGACAACTGTTCTGAACAACAATAAAAAAATAATAAAAAAGCCCTGGCTGGTGTAGCTCAGTGGATTGAGAGCGGGCTGGGAACCAGAGGGTCCCGGTTCGATTCCCAGTCAGGGCACATGCCTGGGTTGCAGGCCAGGTCCCCAGTGAGGGCCATGTGAGAGGCAACCATACATTGCTGTTTCTCTCCCTCTTTGTCTCCCTCCCTTCCCCTCTCTCTAAAATAAATAAATAAAATCTTAAAAAAAATAATAATAATAATAAAAAGAAAAATCACGTATAGTAAGAAGAAAAATATATCAACTAAACTGAGTTTATTCACTCACTTATGCAACAAATATTTTTTGAGTATATTACATGGCAGATATTGTGCTGAGTTAGATAACTACAACAGTTAACAAGACAGCCATAAATGCTGCCTCATGGAATTTACATCATAATAAGTGAAGTACACAACAATCAAGTAAATAAATAATTCAAAGTCTTATACATGCCATGACTCCACCAAATGAAAGGTTGCAATATGGAGTGGGGGGAACAGAATCTACTTTTGATAGTGTGACAGATAAGGCCTCCCTGAGGAGGTGACACCCACACCAAAACGTGAAGAACAGGAAAGGCAAGATGGGAAGAGCAGCCCGGAGAGAGAATAGCACACCCAAAGGTCCCGAGATACAAAAACACTGGGACTGAACGGGAGAAGGGCAGAAGGACAAGGGTCCACTGTGTGAGGAGGCGAGGAGCATGAAATGAAGCGGGAGTTCCTCGATTTTCCTTCTACGTTCTTAGAAAATACACCATTGTGAGAAGGCACACCATAAAAGTTATTGCATCACATACAAGTCCTGCTTTAGATCACCCCTCTGCTTCACACCTAAAGAAATATAACTTGGGGAAACACACGGGATCAAACCAGGCATCACACTTGAGCACTCAGAACCTACTGGTTCCCCCTCCTGCAAGCCCCAACCAGAGGTCTTTCTCCCTTTGTCAGAATATCCTGGATTTCTACACTTGCAATTTCAAGGCGCAGCATTATGAACATTCTCTATATACCTGTGATGGCAGAGTCCAGTCCTGAAGCTGGAGAAATGTACGAGAACATGTATACAGCTCAAAAGACTAAATCTGAGGGAAAACCTAAGGCATATTGGATTTAACAATTGTTGGAGACATGAAAAGGTTTAGTGGGAAAGTTTCTGGCACTTCTCAGGGGATTATGTGACAGCTTTAGAGTTCGAAAACCAAGTTTCCTGAGTGTTCAGACTTAAAATTCTGTCTCTGTGCAAGACCTTTCAGACTGTTTGCTGAAGAAAGAGACTGTGAAATGTAAAGCCTCGAAGTCACATTGTAACAGTGCCTGCTGGCCAGGTGTTGAGGGACCTCGTGCTATTTATTTAGCCATGCCGTAACTGCCTTTCCAATCCCAGTTCATTCTTGCCTCCAGAAGATTATTGAAATGGGACTTCTGAGATATACAGTCTATTTCAACAAACAGCAATCTAATTCTTCCTTTACACATTCCAGGGAAGGAGGAAAAACATCACCTGCCTGCTGGTACACCGGCTGCGCGGCACTGAAGCTACAGGAACGCTAACCAACGGACGGCCATCGAGGGGATTTTAACATGCGCGTTGTGGATGTGCCAGAGGAAGCATTTCAGGAGGGGCTTAATCTGTTCATTTGAAAAAGTGCTGTGCGATTGCTCCCCCGGGGCTCACCTCCAGGGCAGACGACGTTTCCACACTGTAAAGAGTCCCACTTGATGAGAATCGATACATGTGTCGGTCTTGACTACAAATAGTTCATTGCATGCTGAGAAAAGAGCCCCAGCACTCCATTTTGCCTTCCTCCCAGCTTTTATGGTCCCAACTTCCTCCATGTCAGAAAACCTCACACGTATTTGATCTAAAAGACTGAATCAGGCAATTAAAAAGCTAGAATTCTCAGGACGAAATTTATAATTACATTATAGAATTGTACACCTGAAACCTATGTGATTTTATTAACCAAAGTCACCCCAATGAATTGAACTTAAAAATGTATAGTTATAGAAAAACAGATGTCTCACATGTTTTTTAAATCCTTGTGCCAGTTTCCACAAGACAAGCATGCCCTTTGTCCTGTCCCCCTCTAAATCTCCTCCAAATGCACAGGCTGTGCCTGCTGGTTCTTAGAGAATGCTTAGCGTGCCTCAGCGTGGCCTTCTGGAGACATGGATACTCCTCTGCGCCCGAATTAGAAAACCTTGACCAGGACAAGAGGAAACAGATGCAGTGTCAGCCATCGGCTATTCTTGTCCTTGCCGTGGCTGCCCCTCTCCAAAATGAAGACAGCCACTCTGCTGCTCCCCGCAGCTCTGACCACAGGATGGAAAACAGGGTCTCTCTGTCCGTTTGATTCCATCCGATGTCCTTCATTTTATTTTGACAGGAAGTAGCATGTCTTTTCCTTATTGAGCTTTTTATTAAAATACAACGTCCATTTAGGAAACCACAAAAATCCTAAGTGTACATCTTGTGAACTACCACAAAGTGAACGTCTTTTTGTAACCATAAGCCCTTTCATTCACCAGCTCCAGCGCCCCCCACCTCAGAGGTAACCACCATCCTGTCTTCTACCACCATCATTAGCTTCCGTTGGTTTTGAGCTTCGTAAGAATGGAATCATACGGTATATACTGGTTTTCTTTTATATGAGTTCCTTAACTCAACGCTATGTGAGATTGATCCATGTCATTATATGTACATTCTTACTGCTGCGTAATACATCACTGTATGTATACACCATATTTGACTTATCCTTTCTACTACTGACAAACATTTGAGTTGTTTCTAGTTTTAGATATTATGAATAATGTCACTAAGGATGTCTATGTATGTATTATGCTCGTATGTAGACATTTTTGTGGGGTCCATGCCTAGGAGCGGAATCACTGACTGTTGATGCATGCACAGCTTTAGAACTTCTTAACAATTTTGTCCTGGAAGATACTTTGCACTTAATTTCCCAGAAAGATAACAACTCCCAAAAGCCTTTGTTGCCAGTTTGTTCATGAAGCTATACTAAAATTATAGAATGACAACAGACTAACAGTCGGCCATCGTCCTTGGCCATTTGTGCCCTCTGTTCACCTTCTTGGGAGGCAACTGCGAGGCATTCCTGACCAAGCATCTGACGAATCAGTGAGTGTTCTCCTGCTGCCACGTCCCCTTGTCTTGCTGTGCATCTACACCATGTGCCCTTCTGTGCCACTGTCTGGGATTTTCTGTCCCTTTCATACTCCCCTCTTGCCAGAATCACATACTATGGCCTAAGAATTAGACCATGAAGCAAGCTCTGAGCAATTTTAATCACTATAAATGTCCTTCCTTGAGAAACCTTATACCACCCCCACCTCCAAGGGAAGCAGCATGTTAACCGTGTAAAGAACCACACCGACTCCATTTCCACCTGGCTCGCCATCTCCCTCAGAAGACCAGATTTCTAAACACCGCCCTGCCTGGCTTGCCTTGGATGTGTGTGACGCTTAACAAGGTAACTCTAAGAGCAGGAGAAAGAAGAAAAATAATACCAGTCTCCTACTTAGATGAGGATGAGATTTATTGAGTGTTGAAGAAATAACTCTGGTTAACAACTTAGTGATGAAGGGAGTGCAAATAATCCCCCCCAAAAATCTCTATTGTCTACTTTTAGTCCCTTAGCAATTTTGCATTTCAATACCAAACTATCCTTAAGAGAAAACAGTTTATAACATTTCAGAACACTTTTGGAGTATCTCATGATTCCCAGTAGGTAAGTTATTTATTTTTAACTGAAAATCTTTTCACTCATCCCTGTTAGTCTACTATTAAGAACAACTAATGACTATTCTCCTAAAGATGAACCTTTACATAATTAAAATTGCTAGTAAGCCACCATTTTCCTTTACTTTGATTAAATAATACCAAAGCTTTTATGCTTCCAGAATGCGTTCTATTGACATAAATGTCCAAACCTGTAGAGAATTTTTATGAGTTTATTTGACCCACAATGACAACATATGCTGGTGAGCAAGATCTCCAATGCTCTGGAGAGTAACAGTTTTGCAGCTTCTGTTACCAATTTGAAAGTGAGGAGGAAATGTAAGGAAGATTACGCATGGAGATAGAAGAAAGCAAGACAGATATTGGATTACAGGAGAGTTAACAAGATTATGTGCTCTCTTAAGAGTGGTTGCTGCTTATTTCAAAGGTGTGGTAATGTAGATGCACAGAAGCAATGGACAGGGCTTGCTTAAAGCAAAGATAAACTTTTACTAAAGGACACAAGGACAAAACCAAGGGGGGATGTGGAATCAGGAGAGGGAGGTGGGGATGGCTGGGGTGGAGGAAGTGGTGGCAAGAAAAGGCAAACTACTGTACTTGAACAACAATAAAATGAAAAATAAAAAAAGGTTATATGCCATGCGTACTTGGGCAGCACATATACTAAAGAAGTTATATGCCTGGGGTGTAACTACCCACCATGATCCGCCCAGTTAAGAATTTACAATCTGATCACCTTGTGAGGTTACTTTCTATGGAACCCCTTTTTTCATCCATAGTTCTATTGTTTTAACTTAAAAAATGTTTTTAGTTACTGATTTTGGAGAGAGAGAAGAAGGAGGAAAAGGATGGAGGAAGTGAGAGAGAGAGAGAGAGAAACATCAATTTGTTGTTCCACTTATTCATGCTTTCATTGGTTAATTCTTTATGTTCATTGACTGAGAAACAAACCTAAAACCTTGGTGTATTAGGATAATGTTCTAACCAACTGAGCGACCTGGCCAGTTCTAATAGTCAATTCTCAACTCGTTACCACTCTTCTCATCTGGCTACCCAAATTCTTCCTACCTCTTAAATTTGGGAGCTCCAAACTGTCTTGGATAAGTTATTTATAACTGGCAATCACCAAAATCTATAACATTTTTCATTCACTTATTCATTCACCCAATAAATAAATATTTGTTTTGAGTTTACTATGAGCTGGGAGCTTGAGACTCAGTGTAGAGCCAGACAGATGAGCCCATGATGTCATGGAGCTCACTTCCTAAATATATTAGAATAAAAATTAGAAATGTAGAACTTATAGAAGCTATGAAGGAAATAAAACTGAATGCTGGCCTGAAGAATGACCAGGATATGAACTGCTTAAGATAGCATAAATGGATAAGGTCTCCCTGAAGAGGTATCACTGCGACTGAAATCTAAATGATCCCAGGAGGCAGCCATAGAAAGGTTTGTGGAAAAGTATCCCAGGCCAAGGGGACAGCAATTGCAGGCCCTGAGCAGAAATGTTCAGTGTGACCACAGCATAAATTGCAAAGGGAACAAAGCAGTGAATGAAGACTAGGGAGGCCGTGGGGACCAGATCAAATCCAGCCTGTTGGCTGTCCTTAGGAGTTGATCTTGAAAGTTCCATAGGAAACAATTCCATTAATGAATGATTTTATATATATATATATGATTTTTATCTGGATAACAAATGCCAGGAGTGTGATTCTACCACTGTTGTGCACTCTCTTCCACTCTGGCTCCCAGTACTCCCAAGGTGTCTCTGCATCAGCATCGCTGCTGGCGTCCTAGTACTTCTATTTTGTCATTATGCCCTTCTTCCTCTGAGAGGTAACCTTAAAGTGGGTCATCTTTTACAAGCCAAGGTTTAATTCTATCATAACTGAAGAGCTGAGGTGCAACCCATGTAGTTTTTCATATGTAATTATTCTTCCCTCAGCCAATGGAAGTAATGGTTAAGAACTTAGGCTTCAGATTACATCAAAACCAGGTTCTATTTCTGTCTTTTGACACTTAAACTGTAACTATAGCAATATTTTACTTTCCTGAGTCGTTTGATCTATAAAGTGGAAATCATACATCTACCTCAAAGTTGTAAGGATTGATGAAGATAACACACATTAACCCTCAGTAGATGGCCATTAATAACAATGATGCTATTCAAAAAGCAAAAATCACAGAACTTTGCAGTAAAAAAAGCAAATGTTGGCTCTTGTCTCATACATTCCTTTCATTTTATATTTGTCTCTCTGAAGCTAAAATAATTGTCAATTGTCACATAGTTAGTGAGAAGTAAATCAGATTTCTCTAGTCAATATTCTGATAGAGGAATAACTCAACATCTCACCACTTGCTTTAGCTTTGAGGTTGAGTTTTATGAACTGCATAATCATTATCTGAATAAATCATAATTATAGTCTGATTCCTGAAGGGGCAAATTGTGGTTTGGAATAGTGTGTGGTTAAATAAATGCTACTTATTAGGCTGGAGAGATTCAGAACCATTGTACTCTACTTTTCATTCAGTTTGTTAAGTGGAAAAGTCAGTAAGAAGATGTGACTTCCGTAGAGATCTCATTCAAATGTGGATTGTAATTTACAGACAAAGCTCAGACAGGGGAGTAAATACCAGGTGATAGAAAAGATTTGGTAAGCAAATTGTCGGGCATAGCGGGCATGTGGACGAGGGGCTAAAATCTAGAGAAGTCGCTGTTTCAGCATGGAATTACGTGAAGCCCACCAACTACCAGGAAAGGGGTTTCTTCTGATGTGAAGAGGCAGTCCTCAGAGAGGCCTGTGTAAAGTGGGTGCCCACACACCTGGAGTCCTTATTTTCATGGCACTTGGTTTTTTTTCTTTGTTATGTCCTGTGACCATTTGCAGTCATTTCACCTGGTTGATTACTACCTTGCATAGCTCCCAGTCTCCAGCAGAACTTCAAGAGACCAGAAATCAAATCCCTCTTGTTCACCCAGTTGTCCCGACGCCTATTATCACAGAGCCTAGCATGTAGTAGGTGGTCAACACGTGTGGAGTAAATAAACCCCAGTGGTTGCCGAGTCAGTGGGTAAGCATGTTAGGCTGCGATAAGAACCAGTGAAAGGAAGGGAAAATACTTTTTAGGTCCAACTTCCCAAAAAGAAAACAAGAATTTTATCTTAGCCAAAAGGAACCTCAAACCTATCATATCAAACACAGATTAACGTGTGTCAGATCTTGGCCATGTGGTTGAAAACCCACAATGAGATTACAAGGTAGAGTATAAAGAGCCATCTTTAGTAATGAACTTGCCCCTTCTCTGCCATTCCCCTGCACTGTGGTAAGCATCTAAAAAAACAAAACTGTGTACAGCAAATGGTACAGTTACGCATGAGGAACACTTGCAAGATCTGGGCACAGAATGTATCAGCTGTCACTGAGAACATGAGTCCTCAGCTGTTGCCCTTCTTTCTCCTTAGAAGTCACTCTTGTCACACAGTCTTATAAAAAGGGGGGGGGGGGTCATGAGCGAAATTTCATTTTGATTCTGATTATCATATAAAGTTATCAAGATCATAGTTTCAGAAAGCCACTAAATTATTCTTTCTCCACACATAACTTCAATAATGCCTAAGTAACACATGCATTTGTCCAATAGGACAAATCACCTTTTTTAAAAAATTATTTTATTGTTGTTCAAGTACAGTTGTCTGCGTTTACCCCCACCACTTTTAAAAAGGCCATAAAGCCTCGTGAACATTCTCAGAAGTTCCTTCTATAATTCACCTGATCAAACACAAAAAAATACTGAGTAGGTATGAAATCTTATACCTCATTTCTTTACAGTTTCAAGGTAAATTATTTTTACTTCTGTTTAACTTGGGGGAATAGTAAATAGATTTTTTTATTTTAGTATTTTTAGATTTGCAGAAAAGTTGTGAAGAGTTTCCATGTACTCTGCATCTAGTTTCCTCTATTGTTTGCATCTTACTTTAGTAGAGTATATTTGTCACAACTAATGAACCAATGTTGATCCATTATTATTAGTTAAAGGCCACGCTTTATTCCAATTTCCTTAGTTTTTACCTAATGTTCCTTTTTTATTCCAGGATTTCATCCAGACAGCACATTACATTCACTCATCATGCTTCCTTAGGCTCCTGTAGGCTGTGACAGCTTCTGAGACTTCCCTTGTTTTTTGATTACCATGACAATTTTAAGTGTTTGTCAGGAACTTTGTGGAATGTCCCGTCATTTGGGTTTGATTGGTGTTTTCCTCAAGGCTTGACTAGGTTATGGGTTAGGGGAGGAGTCTGTCCAGCACTATCTCAGCCACACGGTCAAGGTTAATGTCAACAGTAATGTCATGCTGATAGCATGCACTCTTCATGCGATATGAATGACACTTTACTTTTTGAATTCTACTTTTTAAGTAGAAAATTCTACACCAACATTTTTTCCTCTGTGAAGTCATAAATCCGTGATATGTATTTGGTAACACAAAGAGTTTTAAAAATATAGTGAGATCAAACCATTTCCCCCTAAATATGAAAAAAATATGTTCCTATTTCAAATTTTTGCCTCAAAACACATAAAACTCCTTTATCTGTAAACATGTCATGGATCTCAGGGGTTTCTGCACATGGAACAAAGTATTAATAGGGGCTGTGAGC
Organism: Micronycteris hirsuta; assembly: GCA_004026765.1. Classification (NCBI taxonomy): domain Eukaryota; kingdom Metazoa; phylum Chordata; class Mammalia; order Chiroptera; family Phyllostomidae; genus Micronycteris; species Micronycteris hirsuta. The sequence continues at coordinate 22,280 of PVJI01019416.1, read as the reverse complement.
TAAAGTGAGAGCATAGCCACCATTCAGTGATTGCAGAAAAACCCCTTTCATAGTCCAAAGGAAAACAAACTGGTGGACAGATTTCTACTGTTTACAAAGACGGCATTATCTATCATAGAACATCACATTATTTTTGGAATTCTCCTCTAATTATTTAAATTTGAGACAAAGAGTATACTTAGATAAAATATGCTCCGATTCTCACAACTATCTTATTCATAAAAATGAGGATCAGCAGCAGCTTAGGCCATAACTAATTTAGGCCCTTGGTACAGGGCCGCACAGGGAAGGGAGCTCAGCGGAAAGCTGCTCCTGCATGTATATGGATAAAATAATCCAGCAGATCAGGCCACCGCATGAGATAAGGAGACCGATTAGCTGAGGGTCAGTTGTGACCTACGTGAATTACTGCTGATGACAGTCTTAATCTCTCAGCTGTAACATAGAGAGGAATAACGACCTTCTCCAAGTTGGAAAATGCTTTCATATTACATCAAAATAAGATAGCTAATGAATCTATATCTTTAAACACAACCATCTTCAAAAATTAGAATATACTTATGTACACTTATGTACATATATATGTCTCTGTGTATATGTGCTCATATATGTAATATATAAATATGGCTTTTTTAAAATCCCAAACTAGCTACTGATTTATTTTACTTATTGATAACTACTCAGTAATTAAACATCTCAGAATTTAAGAGGACAGAAGTGAGGAGAGTACAGGGTTATTCTCATGCTTCTTCATATGCAAGTCTAGCCTTACCAACTGAGGACGCCAAGGACGGAAAGGAAAGTAGTTACCAAAACTTACACCATATTGATAATTAGAGTTCTTTTCTCTCTTTAACTCTCTGGCCTCTTGGGTTAATTTAAGAATTTATCTTGTCTCCTTAGTATGAATAAAAAATAGGCGATAAATAAATAATCATACTTTCTGACATTTAGAAAAGAAAACAGTTGTCTACTTTGAAAGTTACTATTTAAAAAGTTGTTTTGCAAGAAAGTAGTTAAATCGTGTAGTCATTTCTATTCCATCTGATATTTTTCATTAAATTACAGAAAAAAAACTAAGTTATAAGAAGTCGTTTAAAAATATTTTTCTTAGCATACAGTGTCCTACAGTTTGCAAAAGAGCCAGAGCCAGGGTTGCGCTCCCTAGAAGGAAGACTCCTTTGAGACTTGATGAGCTTTCCTTATTCGTCTGCTTTTTATTTTTAAACATCACTACCTTTTTGCTGACCAACATTTTCTTGCAAGTTGTGGCAAAGGAGCTGGGTGAAAGTTGGTGATACTCCCTGCCAAAATTCCAAGTTGAAATCAAATCCTTCAATAAAATTTCTTTGGCATGGGGAAAAAAAAATAAAAAGATTTACAACTTCAGCAGAATCCTAATTCAACAAAGAAAAAGTATCAGTCAATCTACTTTACTGTCACCAAAGGATCTGAAACTGACTTTATCAGACTTCTTTCTCTTTTATATATAGAGGTGAAAAAAAAAAAAAAAAAGCAAGAGGAGTTTAAAAAAATTGATGAAGCCCTGACCCTTTAGACTCCATTTATAGACTGAGCAGGAATGCCATCCCCCTTGAGTAGCGAGCTGTCCAATCCAGCCTCACGTGTCAAGATTCTATTAGGCACTAAGTGAAATATATATGCATGCCCTTATACCATTTAATACTCTGGGTCCACCTTGAAGACACTGGGCTGTGGATCAACCAAACCACCACTCCTCTTCCAAGAATCATTTTGACAGGTACTTTTGGAGGTGCTTCTTCTCTCTTTTTTTTTTTAACCCATCCTTTTAAACAAAATGGCACCAAAGAAAGACGTGAAGAAGCCTGCTGCTGCGGCTCCTGCCCCAGCCCCTGCCCCCGCACCTGCACCCGCCCCACCCAAAGAAGAAAAAATTGACCTCTCTGCCATCAAGGTAATTAAACGGGTGAACTGTTTGGTCATTGAAACATCTTTCAACAGAAGGGAATTGTAGAAATTTGTGAAGAGAGATATTTTTCATTAAGAAAAACAGCAGTACTAAGTGAAATGGTAGATTTGGGGAGAAGAGAATCCTAATTAAAAGACAAATAAACTTTCATGTAGAATTTCAGTAAAATTACTATGGTACTGCATGTGGGACCTGTATTTCCTCTATTTTATTCTATTTTTTTGTTTTCTAGTTTCCTTTCCCACCCCACCCCCCAAATTGTTAAAGTACAACTTATGGATAATATATATGTCTAAATGTGTTTTACAAATATTTAAACAAATATTTGTGTTTGTTGATTTATATAATCTCTGTGGAAACTGGATCCCTTACTTTAAAGTTATATCAAAAAGAAAGTATTAATCCATCCACTGTGTTTGAAAAGTTTAAAAACAGCTGACGATCCAGTTGCCCTGGATGTACTTATCGGACAGCTGTTTTATTTCATCTGAAAAAGACATTTTTGCAATTCAAGTTAATTTCCCCTTCAGCTTTGCTTAATAAAATTTGATACCACACTAAATGGGGTCTCAGTGCAGACAATTATGCACTCAAGTGTTTCAATGACTATAACTCTCATCTTGTTTATTTATACACAGGATTTAATTCAGAATGTGTGAGTTGTTTCTAAATGAAACTAACCCAAAAAATACTGTAAGACTTGTTTATATGGCTTTTAGCTTATATCTTTGAGCTCTTGCATACTGATCTTGAACTAAGGAGAATGTGATTAATTTCTGTGTCAACACTTTGCTGTGATCAAAGTTCTCGAGTACCAAAAAGAGTATCTGCTTTCAGGAAAATAATGCAATGCATGTGTCTGCTACTTCTCAGTGATGTGACTCATCAAATGTGCACCTTCTCCTTACTCACTGGGATTAGATTGGTCCAAAGGGCAGTTTGAAAACCTTCACCTAAGGAACCCTGCCGTAGATGGGAAACTAATGGGCAAAAGTGCCTACGCGAGTGTTCTTTTCACTTAAGTTAAAAGTTCTATACGTAATAAATCTGAATTTTGTTAACACTTTATTTGCAATGGCGATGCTAAGCTATGGATAAACACTTCATTGACTATTTTACTATAATTGTATATTTTTAAAGTATCCTTAACATAAATATTCAATTAGATCATCCTTAGATATATGTTATGAAATTAAATAAACACATTCATAGTTTTTACAGTATTCCAGTTACATATGAAATTTTATGTTTTAAAGTAGGAGTAGATTATCACAAATATTTTATCTTCAGTTTATAGGTGACTGAAATCAAATTTTAATGGAATCTAATTTTGGTTAGGAACTACTGCTTTTTTGTTGTTGTTGTTGTTGTTGTTGTTTGGTTGGTTAGAAACTATTATTCTTAATGAATATCCATTTAGGGAAAGAAATGCATGTTAGAGCTAATAAATGTTTTTCCATCTTGAGGACTCCATGCACAGAGTTCATTAAGAAAAAACCAATTTTTTTTCTCTCTGGCAACCCTAGTTAATATATCTTTACAGATGCACACTGACTATATTGAACAACAAGTGTGACTTCAGGCACTTCAATAACTCTGGCTGTCTCTCTTCCTTGAATCTCTACTCTATACTAATGTTAAAGATAAAAATCAATGTCAAAGCTTTTCCTCTTTGCATTGATTGTGATTTATAAGACAATACCATCTCTTTGTATCTGGGACTATACGAATCCGGTAAGGGGAAAAATTACCTTTATCTTAAGAAGAAGATGGAATATCTCCCTAATGAAAACAGGCATTAATGTTCTTCCATGAGAAACTGGTCAAGAATAAGTAAATAAATACAAATTAAGTTTGGCAGGTAAAAAGACTCCCAGGACAGACAAAACATCACTTTTTAAAAATTTAATTCATTGCTTTTTTTATTGTATTTTTGCCATTACCACTTATTTCCCTTATATCCCCTCCTCCCCAAGAATCACCACACTATTATCCATGTCTATGAGTCCTTTTTCCTTTTTGCTCAGTTTCTCCATCCCCTAACTTCCCCCCCCCTCCACCACAGTTGCTATCTTGCTCTCTATCTATGAGTCTGTCTCTACTTGGCTTGTTATTCTGTTTATTCACTAGATTCCACATGTAAGTGAAATCATATGGTGCTTGTCCTTCTCTGACTGGCTTATTTCACTTAGCATAATGCTCTCCAAGTCCATCCATGCTATTGCAAAGGGTAGGAGCTCCTTCTTTCTTTCTGCTGCATAGAATTCCATTGTGTAAATGTACCACAGGTTTTTGATCCCTCATTTACTGATGGACACTTAGGTTGTTTCTAGAACTTGGCTATTGTAAATAACGCTGCTATGAACATTGGGGTGTATAGGTTCTTTTGAATTGGTGTTTCGGGATTCTTTGGGTATAATCCCAGCAGTGGAATTGCCGGGTCAAAAAGCAGTTCCACCTTTAGTTTTTTGAGGAAATGCCATACTATTTTCCACAATGACTGCACTAGTCTGCATTCCCACCAACAGTGCACTAGGGTTCCCTTTTCTCCACAACCTCAACAGCACTTGTTGTTTGTTGATTTGTTTATGATGGTCATTCTGACCGTTGTGAAGAGGTATCATACTGATGGCTTGTTCATAGTCAGCAAAAAAGGGACAATTTTCTGAATCTTGCAAATTGATTTATCTTTTCCTCTATCTGTTGCATTAAAGCTGGTGTGAGCCAGCACTACTAAGCAAAGAAGGGAAAACCTTCTGGAGTCTCTGTGAAGATGGGTCTGTTCCGTCTTCACTAGTTCACTGTAGAACAAGAGATGTGATAGGTACCAATAAAGAACACAGTCAAAACTAAGTTAAGTGAATCTAGAAGACACAGAAAGATATTAACCTTTATCTTTCATTCAGAGAGTCCATTCCTGATAGAAAGAGAAAACAGAATTGAAACAAATATATTTTTGTAAAGAAATTTCAGTATCTTCAATGATTTTCATTCATTAATATGAAATCAGTGCATATTTATAGGCATTATAATAAAGAATGTGATGCAACTTGAAGACATTATAAAATTTTAATTTAATCCCACTAGGTGACAAAGCTAATTAAAAGATGCATTAAAATATTTGATGTTATGATGCTCTTAATTACTTAACGATGTTCCTAGCTATATTACCTCATATAAGTTATAAACTTTCTTCAAGAAAAAATGAACTTTAAAGATATTAATAGAGCTGTTATAGGTGTTCATTATCTTTGAGAACTCAATGAAAAAAAGTTTAATTGTATTTTAAACACTCTTTCATAAATCATATGATTTAAAAATCTACCTTTCTGTTAGACTTTGAGTAATGTTAAAGTTTAAGTGTAAATGTCTTTGTGTAGTATTAGAGTCATGGTAATATTTAATTCCTCAATATTATTCCGAGCTAATATCTATGTTTCATCTTAAAATATGTCATGCTTAGGAGCCATATATTGGGCTCACCCTGAACTCTGAACAATTTTGTATGTTATTCATCAGTTTTATCAATTTCTTAAATGTGCTTTTGAATTTGATTTCCTCCAGATCTGTTGGTTATTTGTTAATCAGCTTAACAATAACCCACAACCATCAGACCAACTAAGTTATTTGTTTAGAATAGTTCTTCAACATTCTGACATAAAATCTTTGATATCTGAGGGAATGCTTATATGATGTCTTATCCCCATGAACTTTCTATGAGTACCCTTTTTCAGAAACACATTTTCTGCTGATATTTGGGCATTAAAGTTTCTGTCCTGGGTGGTTCTGAGAGCCCTTTGCTTTCAGAGCTGCTACTTCCAGCACCAACACCAAGACTCAAGGACACTGCCTGACAGAGTCTTATGTGCGGGAATCAAAACCTACCACGAGTGGTCTGGTTGTAGGTGCAGGCACAAAAATTAACACCTGTTGCCCAAAACTGCAACCAAGTGAAATAACACAAGTAAATAAGAAATGAGATGACCACGTGTCTCGGTCTTGAAAGCTCTTCTATGCGTAAGTGCGTTTTTTGCATGATGCATGCCTTAGCTTGTACGTCAGGATGGCTGCGAAGTGATGGGACTTTGAACTGTGTTGCTTACATTTTAATTCTCATTGTATTCCCCACACAATCAGGTCACCCCTGACTAGACTGCAGGCGATATTACAAAACGTGGTAAAGGTACAGAATGCATTGACAGAAACTCACCAAATAACAAAGCTCACAGCAACAATTGACCATGTCCTTGGGAAGATTTAAGCTTTCAACTTAATGGGTAAGATGGAAATACAGCATTCCCAATAAATACATCTGTTTACTGAGATAGTCAATGAAGGCAAATGTATGTATGCACTGTGACACCTGACTTGCTCTGGTCAGGGTATAGGGTTGTTTGTGTTACTCTATAAATTCTTTTTCTCATATTTAACAAGGCTAATAGAAACCTGGTCCTACGTAGAAGAATTGTTGTGAAAATCAAATAAGGTCATGGCCATGAAAGGTTTTGAAAATGATAAAGTTCTTTATAATATAACAAGCGTATGTCGTATGAATTTACTCTGTGCCCTACTATCTTATTTAATCTTCATAACATTACACCAAGGTTGTTTTAGTCTCATTTTGTTTTTTATTTTTTTTAATATTTTATTTATTTATTTTTAGAGAGAGAGAAAGGGAGGGAGAGAGAGGGAGAGAAACATCAATGTGTGGTTGCCTCTCACGTGCCCCCTCCTGGGGACCTGGCCTGCATGTGCCCTGACTGGGAATTGAACTGGCAACCCTTTGGTTTGCAGGCCGGTGCTTAACCCACTGAGCCACACCAGCCAGGGCTGTTTTAGTCTCATTTTGTAAGAAAAGGAACTCAAGAGTCTAAAAGAGGTTCAGTGTTATGCCAGCGATCAAATAACTATTAATGATGAAGCTAGGATTAACCTAGAAAGCCAAATCCAGAGTCTACTATGTTAACCATATGATAACCTACCTCCTGTGTATAAAGAGTAAATTGCTCTTTCTGGGAATGTGTAAAGGAGGCGTTTTTTGCTCTCAAGCGTGTGAGGTACAGTGGTTCTTCTATTACCCTGCACAGCCCTGGGTAGCCACTAGAGGGAGTTTGACAAGCACACATCCAAGCAGGGTCATCAAGACAACCTTGCCAGTTCACTGCTGTTCGGTTCTGCACAGCGCTCCCCTGTTGCTGCAGGTTGAGCGTTCTCTTTTACACATGGAAGGAGGGGTGTTGGGAAGTAAGAAAGACTCCTAGCCACTTTGCTCCAGCTTCCCATAAAAAGTTGTAAAGAGAACACGTATATTTTTTCAAATGCTGTCATGAGAGTAGATTGGTAGTCGCCAGGAGTTGGGGTAGAAGTGGAAGGAAAGAGTGAAGGTGGCCAGAGGGTACAAACTTCTGGTTACAAGAGAATAATTTCTGGGCACCCATTTACAGCACGGTGACTTAGTTAACAGCCACTAAGAGAGTAAATCTTCAAAGTTCTCACTACAAAAAAAAAAAAAGATACTATGTGAGGTGATGGACGTGTTTATTAACCTTACTGTGGTCACTATTTCACAATATCAAAATCATCACATAACAGCTCATCACATGTACACCTTAAACTTATACAATGTTGTATGTCAGCGGTTTCCAATCTTTTCATCTCAGGCACACGTAAACTAATTACTAAAATTCTGCAGCACGTCAAAAATATATTTCTTGCTAATCTGACAAAACATTAAGTACAATTTTTATTCATTCACACCATATGGCTGTTGTTGTGTTGCCTGTTGTCACTTTTTAATTGACAGTCTAAGGGAAAAGAGGTAGTGCTCTGACTAAATAAGCAGGTAGTTCATGTTTTACAAAGTATTGCAGCACCGGTTGAAATCACTGTTATATGTTAATTATATCCCAATAAAGCTGGAAACAATTAAACTATACAAAATTATTTTTTAAATGCTGTTAAATGTAGTGAAACTGATTGAATTTCAAAAATAATTATGTTTTTAATTAAACATAAACATATATGTTTAATTAAGTGACCTCCAAATTTTGCCCTCAGACTAATATTTTGAGAATGTTATGGGATTTCTAGTTACAAATAAGCCACATGATTTAAACTGGAATCCCAACCACATACTCACGGGGGTGGTTTGTAGAAAGATAAGGCTACATGTATAAGAATAAAGTCTTAACCTTAACCAGTTTGAGGAAAAGAATACTTACAGTTGCTTTTTAATGAGAAGGAATGGGTGAAACATTTATAAGTTATTTTTAAGTTTTCATTACATAATTGTAAAAGTTTATTTTCTTTTACTCTGGTCTTTCAATAATACCAGAAAATTAGTATTAGTAAAATAAATACCAGAAAATATTGAATAAATTAAATTAATTTTTAATACAACTATAATGTCAACCAGTTGCAATGTTAATCAATTTGTAATGGGAATATAACCTCAGAAGCAAATCAAAAACTATCTGAGACTATCTCTAGATATCAGCAGCAAGTTTCCATGTTCAAAAACTAAAATTGTATAAGGAGAGACCAGGTAGAATGGAGTGGGAAACTATTAAAGGGTATTGGTAACACTTGAATATTATATTTTGAATTATATGTGACTGGATAATGTCTTCTTGAAGTAAAATACAGTTTGGAAAGGAAATAGATGTGTTCACCAATTAATGGTGAGCAGCACTTTGAATTTTAAAGATAATGAAAACTTTGCAAGACAGGAAGATCATGCAGTGACAGCACCAAATTTAGCCTCTCGACATTTCAGGGCTGCAAATGAACCAACCCCCTGGCAAGTTGTCTTGAGGAGTCGGCCCATAATTACCCAGCATTCAGCGCCATCTGACTCATGGAAATTGTGGAAAGGATTATATTTAGTCTGCTGATATTACACTTTCTTCTGCTTCTTTTCATGCTGAAATACTTTTTGTATGAAAATAGGATCTTTTATAGTTTGTTTCTCCATCAAGTTTCTACAGTTTTCTTCTCACCCAAATCAGAATTTGAAGGTCAAAATTATAATACACAAATAGCAATGTCCTCCATGAAACTAGTTAAAATTTGAATTATATGGATGATAAATCCTGGCTATTGTAGTCATAAATGAATAATAGTGAACTGAATCAAGAGAAGAAACTTCTCCCCAAAGATAAAATCACATCGTAATCAACTTTATATTCTTCTTTCCACTGTGGCGAGTGAGGTTCTTTAAATCTAGTCAGTGCTCAATGAATGGTATATACTCTCTCCTGGTTATAAGACACCTGAGTCAACTGAACCTGGTGTTATGAAATTATATTTTGCTTAACTCTTCTTCATCTAACCTACTTCAAAACAATGTTATTAAGTACATTCGTAGGCACCCTGCCTTTTTCTTTAGAAAAAGTGAGTTGAGGTAGATTCTACTGACAAAAAGATGGGAAAACCTCACAATATTGTAGAACCACAAGCAATCCTAGAAATCATTAAGTATAATAGTTTGTATCTGAGGAAGCTATGATGCAGGCAAGAGAAGTAATTTAATCCAAAAACACATGATTTTTTACAACAGAGCCAGAACCAATTCTGAGTGGTTTAATCCCTGCCTAGTTTTCCTTCCATCATATGTAAAGACCTGGAATCTCTAAAATGGTAATGGCAATGTTCACATATCCCTGTTGTCACAAAAGGAACTTATTTTCCAGACAAGCAGAAAAAAGCAGATACTTACAATTTCTTACAACACACATAACAAGTTTTTCTAATGATCACATTTTAAAAATAAAAGGAAAAAGGAAGAAACAAAAATACAACTTGAATTTTTAACAAATTACATGCAAACACACAAAGTAGAAAAAGTATACCTCATAAGAAATTTCAGTTTTATTTATCAACTATTGACCATGGGAAAGCTGATGAGACATCTGAAATGTGAACTTAGGTCACATTTTCAATTTTTATTAAAATTTACTTAGGCCTCTCTGTTAATTTTTGTTGGTCAGAATTGAGTTGCTTTAATAATTTAGACTTTGATCTAATTTGTCTGAATTTAGTTGACTGGTCTATACATCTGCACAGAGAATTACTCATTTCTTCTTCTGTTCAGATCAATTATCCAACAGAGCCATCTATTCTCTCTTATATTCGACCACCTGGGCCAGTGCTGGATTCTCGTTGTTCTTAATTTCTTCTTTCTACACCGTAGAACACTCATCAGCCTAAGTGTATCCTTTGTTAAGGTACAAAACAATGCAAAAAATACTTATTTCCTTTCAATTGAGTTATTCTGAGTACAAGACTCAGTTTCAAAATAGTGTTTCTGCCGGTCTTTTGCCGTGATTCCCAGTCACTCTGTGAGTCCGGATTGAAAATTACTAAATTAAGTTTTCCTTAGGGTTTGCATACACCCAGGTCTTTGTCTGCCTGCCAGACATTAAACCAGAGAGCCCACAGTTCCGCCTTCTTGATTGAAAACTGGCCCTGGTTAGATCAACTGCTTCCTCAGCCCCCCAGTCATTGCCCCATTGTACCTCGCTGTGACGATGACGCTGTTTAAAGACTAGTCCGTGTTCCTTCTTCCCAGGGCATTGTCTCTCAGAGTCAACAACACATGTCTCCCAAGTCGTCTTCAGTTATAGTTCTTGCTTTACCAAATTTTAGCCGTTTTTTTTTATATTTATTTTTATTAAATTTATTGGGATGACATTGGTTAATACTACTAATTCCAGATCCTATTTGATTAAATACATTTTAATATTTTTCCAATAAATAAATTCCTTCTATATACCAGAGACTTTATCTTGTCTTTAATCAGTTAACCAAGCCTCATGATTACTGTTAGAAAATTGCTTCTCAAAGTGAGAAAAGATCTGTAAGTATTGCAACAAAAATCCTTTTTAGTAGCAGTTCCTTGTATAGTACTACCTGCCTACATCCAATACTAAACAGTATATGACACACAAATGTGAAATGTAGTTATTTTACTATCAGTCCAATAGCATGTAGGCAGAGATGGAAGAAAACACCTTTAAAAAAACAAATGGAGGGGCTGCGAATCATAAACATTTACACAAAATCTAAGAAAAGGCCTTCAAAATCTAAAGGCACATACATCAATAATTCAAAATGAGCATGCCTACTATGTGCCCGGCAGTTCTAGATGCCTGAGATGCAGTAGAACATGAGCTCTTTGAGGAGACTGATGAAATTTCTTCCCACATGTTGTGGGAATATATATATATATATATATATATATATATATATATTCTGATGATTTTAACTTAATGAAAATCTGTTGAGCATCTATTATAGGCAGGTGTTTTATAATGATGGAGGATAAAAAAATCAAAGAATAAGTCAGGGGCAGCTCTCCAAGAGGGAGAGGGTGGGTAAGCCTGTATGTGTGTTCACGTCATGGACAAAGGTAAATGGCTTTCATAATGACCTGAGCTGCCCAGAAGTTTACAATCGGGAAAGATAAATATCATCTCTGAGTGGAAGGAGGGAGCTAAGTAAGTAGAGAGAAAAGGTTCTTTCAAAAGGAGGAGATTTTATCAGGACTTTGAAAAACAGTTAATTTCTAAGAAGCAGAGATGAGAGAAGAGCATTCCAGATAGGAAAGACTTAAATCTCATTTTTAAAACAAGCCAAATGATGGCATAGCAAACTGAGTTCAAAATCAGCTGCCATTTTGTATTTGTCAAAGGTATGTTCAAAGGGCTGGTTACTTCACCATTATCACACCAGAAAAGATGCCAGAGAAAAGTTTTTGTCATTTGTAAAAGTGTACCAGAGAATAAATAGTACCTCCCATTTATTCTGTGAGCACAGCACCCATGTTTTCTAACTTGTAAACTATAGTTTCTTCTCTAGACTAGACTATACTGCAGCCTTCTCCACTGTTGTTTAAATGTTTACTTGCTTAAATGTTTACTTTGACTCTCAATAGATACAAAAAAATCTAAACTCTCATTCTCTATGTGAGAAAGATACAGAGGAAAACATAGAGTTAAAAAATTTGGCAACTGCCTACCACTTCTATGTTAATATTAAACTTTTACATAATATCCGAATGGTATGAAATAGCTTATTCATAACATAACTATAACTTTTAAGATGACTTTCCAGTTTACTCAACAGATTTTGTACAAACTGATCATATTCTATATGTATTCAAGGATACACTTCTGTACTTGAAAAAAATTAAAATGAGCATTATGTAGGGCAACTTTGATGAGTTTATTTTGTATTATTTATATTTATCTGCTAGTTCTCAATATTAATCATAGGCAATTCAAATTTAATGACATAATATATATAATTATAGAACTAAAAAGAACACAAAGAAACATGGTCTCTTCTAAAGGCTTAATTTTGCATCAAAGTCATGAGGCTCCAAATTACACAATTATCAAAGATTATAAATTTCCACTTTTGTCCCTCCCTTTCATTCCCCCCTAAGGATTCAAAACATTTAAATTTTTCTATTAACTTTCTCAAAATGTCAATCTATTTATGAAAATATGTTTACCTGGAGACTACCATTTTAAAAATTATATTTTCTTTTTTTTTTTAAGATTTTATTTATTTATTTTTAGAGAGAGGGGAAGGGAGGGAGACAGAGAGGGAGAGAAACAGCAATGTATGGTTGCTCCTCACATGGCCCTCACTGGGGACCTGGCCTGCAACCCAGGCATGTGCCCTGACTGGGGATCGAACCGGAACCCTTTGGTTCCCAGCCCGCGCTCAATCCACTGAGCTACACCAGCCAGGGCATGTTTCCAACATTCTTTATGTCCGTGTGCTTTTAAGTACACAGAGAACTGAAAACATGTTGTGGGAACTTGCATGGACACAGGAAGACCCAGCTTTTCCCAGTACCACTCTGGGAAGAGAGTGCCCTCTATTTTCATGAGAACGCATTACCAGCCAATCCCTGAGATACCATTAAAATTCTCAAGTACAGCTTTGCATTCCAGAGCAACCTCTCCTGACTGTGTCTCAGTCTAGAGACTGAGCCATAAAATGTTTGACGTGACAGAAATAGAATCAGCACCTTCTGCTAAGAGCCTCCACAAAATTTTAAATTCTCAAACAGGAGAGAAAAAGAATGCAAAACATGGCCTATCAACAGATAGCAGAACGGTGGTCACCAGCGGAGAAGTGGAAGGAGGGAGGCTGACGAGGGTAGAGGGGGTCAAATACATGGTGACAGAAGGAGACTCGGCTCTCGGTGGTGAGATCACAGTGCGATATGCAGATGACGTCATATGGAATTGTACACTTGTACAATTGTATTTTCCAATGTCACCCCAGCACATTTAATTTTTTTAAAAAAAGAACCAGGAATGAAGCTTACACCAAAAAAATAAAAAGCCTATCAGCTTGGCTGCCTACAAAGAACCTCAGAAAGTCAAAAAATATGACTGGTCAGCCACCATAAAGATAACAAGGAGGGAGGAAAATACCCACCCCAAAGGTAGCTAAGGGAGAATGGTGAAAAACAGAGATCAAAACCATTCCTGGCTGAGATAAGCTTTATACTTCTGAGAACACAGTTTACAAGATTAAATTAATCGCAGATGTCAAGACCCGACCAGATCACCACTTGGGAAAACCCTAAGAAACACACAAATGTGCCATGCGTTTCAGGTCCTCTGACCTTCGCCACAATGGACAGGGCTTCAAAGGCTGTTCTTTCTGTAGCCGTTGCCATTCGAAACCCCAAACCGTCCTACCCAATGTTTCATTAATACCCAAACTTGCTCATTTGAAGTTTGCAAAGTCCCAAATTCACAGTGAGAAGGGGTCAGCGCAACCCTCTAGAGAAATTCAAAGCTCTTCTGCCACTAAACGACTACAAAGCTCCTTGAAGGAAGACACTCCCAGAGCATGTCTCAGGGATCAAGACCATAAAAGTACTGATGGGCTTTGGACTCACTATGGCTGTCTACTGCTACTTTGTGGTTTCCTAAAAATAGCCCTCAGGGTACAGATTCCTCTTTCTCTTTGCCCTAAGAAAGCTAAAGAACTCTCCAAGGGGAGGGGCCCCTTCTCTCTGAAACCTGATGCTAGCTGTGAGGTCACAGCTTCCCCAGAAATAAAAGGCAACCTCAGCAAGGGAGGCCCACACTCAGGGACTGGAACAGCCCTCAGCTCATTCTGCAGCTTCGCCACTGCTTTGCAGCCCAGCAGCTCCATCATGGTGGGTCCTATGAGAAAAGACTTTGTCATGTACAGGAAGAAATAGCTAGTGGATAAAATGTTATTGAGGAAGAAAAGGCAGACTGAAAATATAACTGGGGAGAGAATATATTCAATATGAGTCTTTAGAATCTACTTTGGGTTTTTGTTGATGTGGGCTGAGGACAGAAGAGGTTAAATTGAGCTATAATGCCAATTGGAAAAATACAACTTATTTCCCAAAAGTAGTACTTTATGCTTGATCAGCTTTTGCTATACCACATAAGGTTTATGATATGTAAGTTTAGAATAAAAACCCTGCAACTCTAGAAAAAAATGTTACACCTTGAAAAACAATCCAATGATGCCAATTTCTAAAATAAACGAATTCCAATGCATTGCGTAAAACTGTGGTGGTTAAACAGAAGACCTATGGCGATCTTTTAATGCAATGCATCTGTACTTCTTAATACCATGTATATGTATTAGACATAACTTAAATACACTAGACAATATTTTACTGTTCCAGGAAACATTTGACTTGGCATTTGTTAAATCATTTATTGATTAATTAAGAGAGATGTTCCCTAACTATCTTCTGCAAAAGCTTCTTATTTTTCCTAGATTCAAAAGTATCCTAAGGCAATGTTCTTATTCTATGATACCTACATGGCTTCCTAAAAGTCTTAGAGCGGACAGCATTCAATTCTTCTGTCAATGCATTTGAAAGAGTACTAGTTGTTTCTTTCTTTCTCCCTCTCTCTCGCCACTGCAGTCCTTCAGTGCTGATCAGATTGCCGGTAAGTGAATTGAGTTTCTCTACTCCAGACGTAGGCAGAATACTGCCTAGTTTTGGAAATATCAACAGAAACATCACTTATCTTCAAGGCATGTTAACTACATGGCTCAACCTGTTAGTGTCTAAGCTATGCCTGAACTCTGAAAAGTAGGCCTACTTTGGGAGCTTACTTTACAGAATACTCAGGGAATGAGCTTGGATACACTTTAAAGTCAGGACGTTTTGTTTGCTTAAAGTATTCTTTATGGTTAATTTCTTTCTAACAGATCGAGTTCTCTAAGGAACAGCAGGATGGTAAGTTTAAAAGAGATTGTGGTTAATGTGTGCACACTCACAGAGATGGCATGTAGGAAAACCACTCCCTTGAGATTAGATCTTCCTAATCACCCCCCACTGGTGTTGCCACTCTAAATATAAACATTCTCAATCACTCTAACTTCTCTCAACAACCTGGATCTCTTGCTTGATCAGCAGGGCATTTAGCAAACAATAAAGACTACAAAGTAGGTCCTTACATTCCCTGATGTCTAAATAAAAACCAATTTGATACAATAAGTAATACCATACATATACTCCCTAAAAGATGTAGATTTTGGAAGGCTCATTTTTTCATCAAATTCTTAAAGACCGATTTGGCAGGTCTGAACTGTTCCACCTGGAAAATATAATTGATTGTGAAACTGCCAATGAGCAAATCTACGTAATTTCAAGGGGCATCATAATGCATTGAGAGAAACAACAGGTAAAGTGGGTGTAGAATAAAAGTAAATTCAGAGACAAAGAAGGAGGAGTATTTATCATAAAACTGTGGGGAAAAGACAGATGTCTCCTGATCCATTGCTAGCAATCAATGCAGGGCAGGCTCCCCAGGAGGTGCTGGCACTTGATCAAGGACTCAAAGGATACATGATAGGACCAAAATCTGGTATTGGTTTAAATTAAGTAGAATTTTTTTCCATAAAAATACCTCTTAAGACTCAAGAGAATCTGAATAGTTTCCCTAAGTTTTCCATTTTTCTGTCCTTTCAGGCTTGGGATCCAAGAATCCCATGTCCCACAAAATCTTATTTTTTCACTAGAAGTATACCGAGGCACGTTTTATGGAGTGAGAGTGTCACATATCAAGTAAAGTGAGATAGGAATATGTGTATAGACGAGAAGGGGATAACAAATTCATTATATGATATATAAATTAGAGTATTGGTCATAATCATAAATATGTATATATTATACATGTTATGGTATATACATATAATAATAAATACAGGCGATTAATAAGGACATTTTCAAGTACTCATTTATCTACCTAAAGAATTCCAAATTTTTCAATGGTTTAGTGGCTGGACTATCTCACGTTCAAACATCAATTAAGAAAAACAAAGATATTTGCTGTAGTAGACTCACATGCATCCACACCATGGCTGATGGCCTCAAGGAGACAGATTACATGACTTGATGACTCAGAACTCAATATCATATGAGATTATACTACAAAGGACTATTTTTTCTTATTGAAACATGTTGGTAACTCTGCTATATAATTTGTTTAATTTTTAGTGCATTTTTACCTAGCGATGCTGCTACATTTTCAGCTACTACACCCTAGTCCTTTTAAATATCTAATTTACTGTGTCATTTTGATAACCAAACTAGGGTAGGGCCAAGCAACAGGAGAATAAAAACCCTTACAGAGACAGAAGGACAGTGTTAAACTATTACTATTAAACCGATTACTCCATATATGAAATAGGTTTTACATACACAATTTTGGCAAACATTGGTGTGGCAGACTGGTTTTCTTTTGTGCCAGGAAAACAAATGTTTTGTGGTAGTATATTAAATGAAATGGAAATTGAACACTTTCAGAAAGGAATGAAGACTTCCTTTGTTTACTTTGTTTCATCATGTTTAATGATTAATTTGCTCAAGCCTGCTCTATTTGCATGTATCACAGGTTTGGAGGAAAGAAGAAATAATAACTAGAAAATTAGAGCATTCCAAAGGGCGAAGTCCTCATGTGCTGTCCAGTACAGTTGCCATTAGCCATGCATGGCTATTTATTTATTTTTTTTTTTAAAGATTTAATTTTTTTATTTATTTTTAGAGAGAGGGAAAGGAAGGGAGACAGAGAGGGAGAGAAACAGCAATGTATGGTTGCCTCTCACATGGCCCTCACGGGGACCTGGCCTGCAACCTAGGCATGTGCCCTGACTGGGAATCGAACCGGGACCCTTTGGTTCCCAGCCGACGCTCAATCCACTGAGCTACACCAGCCAGGGCAGCATGGCTATTTAAATGTAAAATTTAATTAGTTACAAGAAAATACATTTAAATACCCATTTTCACATTTGTACTAGTTACCTTTTCGCACTCAAGATCTGCAGGTGGCTAGTATCTACATTTTGGGGCAACCCAGATAGAGAACATTTCGATCATCACAAAAAGTTCTAAAACAGTGTTGGTTTGGACTGGGAGCTGGCAATTTTTTTCTTACAAGGCCAAACAGTAAATTTGTTAAGTCTCATTGGCAAATACGGTCTCTGTAAAAAGAATGCATCGCTGTCGTTGAAGTATGGAAACAGCCATTGACAATACCTGTATCAGAGGCTGTATTCCAATGCAACATTATTTACAGAAACCAGTAGCCAGCCCCTAGGGCGGGAGTTTGCTAACCCACTTTCTAGACTCTTCAAGATAAAAACTTAGGCCTTAAAATTCTATGGTTGGAAGAGCCATATCTTTCTGGCCTTAGCCTTTAAATTAACAGAAGTGTTAATGTCAGAGAGATTCTATTACAGCCCATAAAATCCTATTTCTATATCAAGCATCTGACCAGGGTAATAGTGAGCCCTCTGAGCAATTTCTGCAGGAAAGCCTGTAGCCAGTAACAAGAATAGTTCAGTTTCACATGTCCCTCAGAAAGATGAAAAGTAATATTTGACTAATGACGCTACAGTGCCCGCGGCATGTTTTCAGATTAGGGAAATGATTTTTTATAATCAAACTGCATAGAGCATGAGGGGAAATTTTAGCGAAGAATGGTACGTGAGCACTACCACTGGCAGTGAGTACGGCGGGTGCAATCTCAGGTTAGGGGATGCAGGGCAGTAAAATAGGGTGCCTTGCTGAGTGCTCCATCTAGAAGGCATCTTTTGATCAGAAACTATGAAAGGCCTAAGAGAAGAATGCTTTGCCCCTTCATTCACAAATGATTTTTTGAGTGTCGTGAGTATTAATTCCAACAAGTTGCCATCAGGTCCCCGCCCCCCCCCCGGAAATTTCATTCAGTTAAGTTTAGAAGGTTCAATTAAAGTGTCTTTACTGGTCCCTAATCCATAGTAGTACCCCTTTCTGCCTTTTTGGTTATGTATTAATTCTTTGCTAATGTAATTCTGAAAGGCAAAACCATTCTATCAAAGGAGAATGACAAAATTTAGGAAAAGTAAGAAATAGACTGATTGGGATAAAAAAAAGAATATAAGAATATATACTTATATACCAACACATGTGAATACAAGTAAAATGGACAACTGAATGAAATAGGTGGCATTTATCTATGTGAATATCCTGGTTTCCACATTATACAATAATTTTGCAAAATGTTACTCTTGGGGGAAAGAAGACAGTATTTATATGACATCTCTTTGTACTTTTTCTAAAAATTGCATGTGAATCTATAATTATCTCCATAAAATATGTACTTAAATCTAAAGCTAACATGTTGTTATATGTATTATCTGAAAAATAAAGTTTAAAAAGATTACCATAGCAACAGATCCAAACAAATATTCCTCCCTCTGAATCGATTGCTGTTAGAGTCATACACTGGAGTGGTTAAAAGGCCACTTACAGACCTTAGGGATTTGTCTCACCTTTCTGATTTTCTTTCCTGAAAAATGAAGTTACTTCCGAAGAAAACTAGTTAAGGGAAATATTTAGGAAATTTGTACCTCAAGAGGAGGTTTTTTCCCCACACAATTTGAGAAGTTTGGGTTAACCTCACCAACACAACCCCATCTGAAAATTTGTTTTCTTGAAATGTTATTAACCTTGTTAATGATATGAGAGATTATGAGAAATTCTTAAGGCCTCAGAATTTCTTGACCCATCCCTGCTTCCCAAGCAGATGAAGGAAAATGAGTAAATATGAGTAGGAGCTCCAATTTCCATATCTAATTAACAATAGCCTGTAACTTGAAATTGGAAATGCTACTTTAAAATAGCCCCGAATGAAGTGTCGAAAGGGTTTGTCAATGATTGTTTGAACTGTATACAAAGGAAGAGTCCAACAATCACAACTTAAGTGGTCGGCAAAAGTGGTAAAATAGTAAAGTTTGACGTGGATCTTTGATGAAAGTAGGGTTAGTTTATAGGTCTGAGGTAGAAAAACAAAGCGCCCTAATGCTTCTTGCTTCTTGCAGACTTCAAGGAGGCATTTCTACTGTTTGACAGAACAGGTGAATGCAAGATCACCTTAAGCCAGGTTGGGGATGTCCTTCGGGCTCTGGGCACAAATCCCACCAATGCAGAGGTCAAGAAGGTCCTGGGAAACCCCTCCAATGAAGGTAACCATTTGTGTTTCCAATAAGTTGGAAAATATGTGGTGTGTGTGTGAGAGAGAGAGAGAGAGAAAGGGAGATTTATTGAGAAATTAGTTCCACAGAATAGGATTTAATTTGTTTTTGATGGTTAAGTGTGCCACCGGCTAGAGTCTCTCAGTTTTTTCCCTCATAGAGTAAGTTAACCTTCCCTTGAGAATTTGCAAGCATGATAAAATTTCATGCTAATGAAAGGAAATAATATCTAATGCCAATATCATTATCATCTTATCTAATGCTCATAATTTAAAGGTTAATGAAATGAAATAATATCCGAATCTACATATTTCTTTTCAAACCTTGAAAGGCAAAATTACGTTTTGACAAAGGTGTTTTGAGTAAATTACAATGGCACACCTCTGAAGATCTACCATGATAAAAACTGGGAAATGAAATTGATGCTTTCAGAAGACTGAGAATACCTGCTGACTTTGCCCACTGCTCTGTCTTTTGACCCGCTGCTTCTGTGACCATCTTAAAGGAAATTCAGCTATCTTAACTGAGAAAGACAGGATGACATTTTAATAAGAGTACTTTTTATTTCCAAAGAATTATAGAAAGACTCAAAAAATCTAAGCCAAGCCTGCATTCAGTCACCCAAGTTAAATCATGGGATCGAAGCCAGCAACATGCATGGGTGGTAAAATTGCAGAAGTTATTTGCTCAATACGGAAATCCAGTCTTTAGTCTGGAACAAAAAAATTTTTAAATCCCAAAGGTTCATGACAAAGTATAATAGTCTATTGGAAACTATCATGCTAAACAAGCAAAACAAACAATAAAAAAACTGAAGTTTTATCAAGTAGAGATGTGAGCTGTTTATCTTTTCCACAAAGAAAAAAAAGAGAGCAAATAATCTCTATTTTCCTTGATAATTAAAATGACTATTTTCCTTTGTTGCAAAAGAAAACTTATTTCAAAAAAAGGAAAAACCTAACTCTAAATCAGTCTTCTAAACTATTCTTCACACTTCATTTTCTTTGAAGTAAAATTTCCAGGTACATCACACAAAAAGCAGCTGAGATCATGAGATAAAGCAAAAGGCCAAGTCTTCTGTTTTAAGTGCCACTTCTAACTGATCAAATATCCATCTTTGAAGGAATTATTGGGTAACTGTTCATTTATTCAGCATGCCAACTCAATCTTTTTACTGTTACTCAATGTACTAGATTTCTATTCTATGAGGAAAGACTAGTAAAAGGGAATTTTGATTTTAGGGATACATAACTTTATCCATTCATATACACCTGGAGAGTCTGTTATATACCTTTATTGTGAATATGATTTACCTTGTCAAAAGTTACTAAAGAGAGTCCTATCTAAAGGCCTCTAAACTGCAAGTAAGTCAGAAGATCACAAAGCATTTGACATACACTCTTTCCTTATAAGCTTCTTTTTTTTAATTACTTAAAATTTAAAGAAATTGAAGGCCCTACAAAATCTCAGGGCAAAGATGGAATATATATTAAAGTTTGGTAAAGTTTTACTATGCTTATATACTAATGGTTTGTTGTATCAGTATAATTTTAGATTGCTTTCCTAGTTTTTACAGAAAATAGTAAATTGACAATGCTAATAAAATAGCAACTAACATTAAGTACCCAGTTGTCCCAGGTATTATAAACTTGTCTTGTGCCATCTCGTATTATCTCACCCTAACACTATGAAATATTTCTGTTCTAGGGATAAAGAAATGTAGGCACAAATCAGTCAAGAAACTTCCCCATAATCACGTAGTTGCAAATGGTAGGCGGGGGATAAAAGTTCAAGCACCAGGCCGCCAGTGCTCATGCTATTATCTAGTACCAAATTTTTGTCATCAGCAATTTACCCACTGAAATTTAAGCTGCATGAAGATTTTTCACCTAGAATGGACTTTCAAGTTTCATTTGAGACTCAGAAATGGCATTTTATTGTAGCTAATAACTCTCCAAATTGCAATTTCTTCCAGAGATGAATGCCAAGAAAATTGAGTTTGAACAGTTTCTTCCCATGATGCAAGCTATTTCCAACAACAAGGACCAGGGCTCTTATGAAGACTTCGTTGAGGGTCTGCGTGTCTTTGACAAGGAAGGCAATGGCACAGTCATGGGTGCTGAGCTCCGTCATGTTCTAGCCACACTAGGTAAGAAAAATTTATTCCAGTGGCACTGATAGGATAGACTGTGGAAGAAGGAGTTTGACTTAGGGAAATCGTGTTATAACCAAGACAGGAGAGGGGAAAGACCACAAAGGAGAACTGACAAAGAATAGTCAAACATTAACAACCATTTCAATTGGCTTCAGTGTCAATGAGTTTGTTTGGGGGAAACAATAAATTACTGGTAATAAATAAGTAAAGTAAAGCATTGTAGTTCTCATAGGATATAATTCGGATATTCAGGTACAATATGTATTTAATTCATTCATTCAAAAGCATTTATGGACAACCTCCTAAGTGCCAGCGGAATAAGAAGGGCTGGGTCTCTGTCCTCCAAAAGAATAGTCATAGTCTCCAGGAGCCCCAAACTCGTCACTTACGGTGGAATGTTGAAACTGTTCTCTGCCCTTCTTTCTGAACAAAGAGTTTTGCTTCCTCAGGTGAAAAGATGAGAGAGGAAGAAGTGGAAACGCTGTTGGCAGGCCAAGAAGACTCCAATGGCTGCATCAACTATGAAGGTACAGTCTCATGCGCTGGTAGTTACAGCAGCTTTTAAATGATTGGGTGGATTATGGACTCCTTTTGAACTTGAAATAATTTCTTTTTCTTTGCCTCCCTTATTGA